>SMGT01010948.1:904113-916337 GCA_004794575.1 Lanistes nyassanus | reverse complement strand
CCCCCTGCGCCCCGTCCCCCGCCTCCCGCCTACATCGGCCGGACGGCAGAAGGCGCTGGTAAAGACACCTGTGGAGACGAGGTGTGCAATTGTGACTAACGCAGGCAATGAAAAAATAAGAGAAGAAATCATAACCCTGTACAACCCTGACCTGTGTTATGCTTCGGTCGGTAATAAACCTTGATTTCTGGAGATCACAGTGCTTTATTTTAAAAGTTGTTTGGGTAGGGCTTGGCTTGGAGGTATTCAGAATAAAATTTATTTAGACAGCGCAAAACTGTCGACAAGACAAGGCGAGCACGCACACACGTACACACGCACACACACATATATACACACACCATGCTTGTTTTCACAGAACCTCGTGAAGAAGACTTCACACCTGTGGAACGCGTTAGTTGAAATGGTGCATTGATCTCTTACATGCTTGACACTGGCTGGCTGGTTGGCTGGGTGGGTGACTGACTGACTGACCGGTCCGTCCCTTTCGTTAAGCCACGGAGTTATATACTTTACGGAGTGCTGTCCTCTAGCTCTCTCCTTCGTTAGCTTATGAACGGCGCAGAGCTCTGGGCACGTGACTATATTGCTTGTCGAGTCTTCCGGTCTGGACATCTCGCCATGGAGAACGCTCTGGAGAACCTTGACATTGAAAGCATTCTGGACTCGATTCGGGTAATTATTTATATTCTGGTATAGTTGATATGAGTATCTAAAATGTTTGGCTTTTATGTTAAAATGTTTATTGACAATAGGCCTTGTTTGGTAAGAAACGACACAAACTTTTAACAGGTGAGTGGAAGCGATGATTCATGGGTACACGGTGTGTGCCTATTTCAGTATTTATAGTGAGCGCAGTGTTAACTGCGGTCCGTTTTATCATATTTACAGACCAATCGATGAAACAGTCCTTTAGTTACTTTTTAAAACTTAAAAAAACTATTAAACGTTAAATGCACATATAAATGAGACTGAGCGCAAGGTTTTGTTTTTAAAACTATGCCCTGTATGTAGGATATCTGAGCCACTATATTTCTAAAAACCCGCTTCGGGGAGGATGTCAAGTAAATCATCGAGGGAACAAACTTAGTGTTGTACATCGGATACCTCCTGGTTTGTCGTCTGCTATATTTATCATCACTGCTTCTCGGTAGAGTAGCAGCATTCAACACACATTCAGCACGCGTGCCTACAATGGATGCAAATAACGTGTCCTAGGTCATATGTGTAAATACATAACACTTTCTAAAAAAAAGCAGTTCCATATTCAGAAATATTCACAGATGGTATTGGATGCAGCTGTCCTCAAAGTGGCGACTGTAAAAGGTAGCTCTGTCAGCTCTGAAAGAGGAATCGGATTGGCTTATGGCGTGTTCCAGACGCGTTCTCCACTGATCTTGCTCCACGTTTACGCATAGTCTAGGCAGACGCATAAAACTGAATCCACGGCATCTGGCAGTTAGTAGCGCATGATGGTACGAATATTCTTTTCTGGGTGTCTCGTCGAGCACGAACTACTGTGTTATTTTGTCTTCTCGCCGGAAGAGCCGCTAACACGACGCGCGAAAACGACCAGTTTTCCCGCTTTCCCGCGCCGATCTCCTAGACAGCAATCCACATGGTAGACAACTCCGTGGTTAACCATTCAGTCCCTCGATCTCTCCCTCTCTAACTCTCTTTTTCATTTACTCATTCCTTGCCCTATCCAACATTTCTAATTATAGAAAAAAGAGACATCATGAGTTGCCTGCATGGTGCATGGCACACGTATTCTCGTAAAATGTCGGAGATTGACACATTTACGATATCTGCAACATGTTCATGAGAAATAAAATTGGGTCTTTTAAATTCACCCAGGTGGAACGAAACTGCGATAAATCAGGAAGGAGGAGAAGATAGGGGGAAAAGAGAGCGAGCAGGAGGGGGGGAAGAGTTTTAATAGTCTCTCTCTCTCTCTCTCTGTGCGGCACACTTGCAATCCTGGAGACGTGGTGGGGGTGGGTGGGGAGGGGTGGGAGACAGAGGGAGGAGGCAGAGAGGAAAGAAAAAGCACAGACAAAACTCCAAAGGAGGAAGAAAGCTATAGCTCTGTCTTGCAGAACGTGAAATGGACGCCTTTTATGTTGGCAGGCCCCAGCTCATAACGCTCACATTTTCACGACAGCCTCGTGTGAAAACGTCACTTAAATGACACGGTGCGGTCACACAGACAAGACCGAAAGAGGAGCCCTGCAGATGCCCATAGATCATGAGCTTACAGCCTTGCCATCGAGAGAGAAAGACAGAGAGATGTCGAAGCCCCGCTTACTGCATCTACGTGTTCTTTGTTCATAACATATCGCATGTCAGTCTAGCCTGGGGAACAGTTAAGGCTGTGACTTCCAGATCTTGTCCGCAGTCAGAGATTGGGATGCTTAAAGACATCGGTTTGGCTATGCTGCCTTCTTAATCATTTCAGAAGTTGGGTAGGGGAGTGGTGGGGGGGGGAGACAACTGCAGGGGATATACCAGACCTGGACTTGAAGACCGCCCGAGGGGGAAATTGCAGACGAAGGCACCAGCTCCACGATTGTGTCTGCGAATGTGTGTGTGCGTGCGTGCGTGCGTGCGTGCGTGTGTGTGTGTGTGTGCTTGCGCGCGTGCACGATGCCGTAAACGCGCAATTTAAAGAGGCTTCGCAACCTTATACCACTGCTATTGGCCATGCTAACAGGATTGTTACATGCATGTCCTATCTGCCCCTCCTGTCAAACGAATTTGCTCTGTATATTTTACGTACACATTTGTGTACGGATAAAAGATACAAACCTCCATGTAACCAGGCCCAAGAATATAGGAGGTTTTCAACCTGACATATTCTGAAAGGATCGTGACGTCATCAAACGCAGTGCTGTGTGCCCTGCTTTCAAGCAGATACCCCAAACGTGGCAGTCGACTGTGCTCAGGATTGTTTTTAGAGGTTTGCTACCACAGTGCTTTTTTTTTTTGGTGGGGGGGGGAGGATATTAGAAATCAAGGTAGACGGCGGCAGGATGTCAATATTCTTTCTCAACAATGAGCTACTCTAGTCAGCGAAACCGCCAGCAGTCTCGGCTAGTGCATTCTGCATGGTCACGGCAAGGGAAACTAGATGAACCAAATCATCTGCACAGCCATCTCAGCTCGCATCGAGTTTGTGCAGAGCTCATAGACATCGAACAGATTCCAAAAGCTCTTTGGTGCAGCTTCTGTGCCAGTAACAAGAAATTGACGCATTCGCGGGTAAGTCAGGGGCCGAATGGAGCCAAGATTGGGAGCCTTAGAACTATTGCGATGCGTCTCAGAAATGAAGTGGGGATTGAAACTTCGGTGAATATTTCAATAGGTTCAAAGGTTTGGTGAGTTGTTTGAGAGTTTGTCGCTGAAGTGGTGAACCTTTGGTGAGTACTTTGAAAGGTCTGAAGGTGAAGTGGTGAGCAATGAGCGAGTGGCTTGAAGGGGAGAACCAATGAACGTTTTCGCAAGGTAGCGTTAGCGTAGCCTTTACATGTAAACACAATTGCAGCAGTCTAAACATCGCTCAGTGACTAACCACGCGCTGTTTCCTCATGTAGGCGCACCCACGTCAGCCCTAAGTTCTTCGGGGGAAAAGCCTGAGTCCTAGTTGTGGTCGACTTGGCTGGCGTATGTTGTAATGAGATGGCGATTATACAAACAGGAGAAACTCAGTGAAGCCATGTACAGATATTAGAAGCGTGTTGCAAAGACGCTAGAAAAGCTAGATTCTCACAGAAACTACCAGAAACTAGCAGAAAAGCTAGGTAAGTTCCTAGGGGGCGGCAAGTTAGCACCTTAAGCGGCTAGAAAAGCTAGAGCTAGAACGAGGAGCTGCGCCGCGGGAAATTCAGTATCCACTATGGCGGCCTTGATGATCGGTTTTAAGTTTGCCGACGGAAGTTTTTTTAATACAAGCGTATCAAAGGCAGTCTGGGATCGTATTTAGAGAGGCAACTATTGCTGTGCCTATGAATAGTAAGTTATTCTCTAAAAATGCTTTTTAAGCATGAAATAATGCAAAATATTGTCCACATAGCGAACGTAGCCATCTTTGTTTTGAGCTATTTCCTGTTCTCCTTTCTAGCTTCCGTTGCAAAGCACTGCACGCTACGGCTTTCGCTAGCGGATAGAATTCCACTTTCTCTAGCGTCGCTGCAACACACGTCAGGGCTGGCACGGAGACGCGAGGAAGGCGAGACCATAGGAGCTTTGACGTAGCAGGGCTCGCCTCCCTTGCGTCTGTAAAACTCGCCACAGCGTGGATAGAGCAGCGCAAAGCCGCAGTAATCCGCCACTGACGCCAAAACAAGACTTGCTAATCTCCCTTTACACTCTGCGGCCTTGTTGCCCGCGCTGCTGAGGAGGACACGGTTGGGAGTTGAGAAAATGATGCGGGATTTCGTTGGTGGTGGTGGTGGTGGTGCAGACACCATCTCCTTCCGGCGGGGCGTGAACGAGATGTATGGATCGTCATCGCCGTCTCTCGACCGACAATCAAATCACCCTGGCGGGCCGCCACTTGTCCCCCCTACCCTGGCTGCGCTCCCCAGCAAACCAGCCCCTCCGGCGGGCCGCCGCTGACCGTGGCCTTTGCGATGCTACGCGCGCTGACCCGATTTAATATGGTAATGCAGCCACCTCCGTCAGGATCCGGCCGGACGCACGGACCGTTATGGGCGGCGCCGTGCAGCGCGATGTCGCTGCGCTGCAGAGACCTTTGACGCAGGGGGGCTGGCCGTGCGCCGGGAAAGTTTGTGGCGCCTTGAGTCCCGTCTCGGCCCTCGTGCTTTCGCTCGGCGGTTATGCTGGTGGGTCAATTTCCTGATCAATCGAGCGTTCACCCCCTCTTTTCTCAGGGGCTGGAGACAAGAGAGGGGTGCAGTCTATGCCGAGTCACAGTTAGCGAAATAACTGATCGGATCTTGGGGGTTTTTTTCGGGGGGGGGGGGGGGTTAGTGACTTCTAGAGATGTGAGAGTACGGGAATAGACTTAGGGTAGAGGGTGGCAACGGAATGCAAGCGTCTAGACTACAGAGAACGTCACAGGAACGAGGGTTGCTGTGTTTTCCCTCCCAACCGCTCACGTTTTACAATCAGGGAAGCACGAAGAAGTGTCCGTGCGTGTTTTCATGCGTGCAAGACAGAGAGAGCGCACGCAAATGCTTAGTTTAGTTTCATTGTTGCCTTAATTTAATGAAATATTTGTGCGATCTGTGCGGTAAAGATATGAACTTAAGTCTAATAGACTGTTTTTGCCATTCAACTTTTTGAACAAAAAGCTTTTTTCTCAGTCCACGACATTCAAAGCTACACGCACTCTTTACAGCGTTATATGCGATATAATTTTCAACAAAAGAAAAGTAGATAGAAGTTCCAACAATTACACTTGGTTTTGCAATGAGTAAGGTTGCTCTGGTGACAAACATGACAATGCCAACGACGATGATGATGAGGATGCCACCTTCACAATGGACGTCTTACCATCAGGTTCAGCTGGATGTGTGTGTTACAGAATTAACAACGAAACACGTGACCCATCGTTTGATGGGGCACAGCGGCAGGAAGATGTTCATTAACTTCTCGATCCCTCTCCCCCCTCCCATCCCCACCACCAATTCCTCAGCTGAAGCCAAAAGACGCGTACAGGTGAAGTCTTCCACCTGACAGCGCCTTGCCTGCCTGTAGCTTTACAGGCAGCGATGCACAGCAGGGTTTGCCCCGCCTCTAGAAGCGTCATTTATCAACTCTGATTTACGTCATTCTGCTGCTGCAACCTTCTATTTTCATGTCACCTCTGGACCACCAAAAGAGCTGTGGTGGGATCATAAAGTAGAAAGACTGCATTAAATTGTTTGATTTTTGAAATCAACAAGAAAGAAAGAAAAAAAGAAAGAAAGAAAACGAAATAAACTCTTTCACAATACTTTTCTCTGCATTTGAAGAGAAGCATTACTTATGTGTGTGTGTGCGCGCGCGCGCGTGCGAAACATTTAGAAAAATTATGAATTGTTGCCACCACCAAAAAACACACAACACAAAACCCAGACACAATATTTCACGGTAATAATTACTTCCACTTTTTTCTGCTATTAAATTTAATTAACAGCATGAAAACAATCTCTAAAAAATCATTACAAATTAACATTTTGTAAAAAAAGTAATTAAAGTATAATAATTTATTTTTCTCTTCTGTAAATTTCCTGCTATTTGGACAGACAGGCAGGCAGACTCATTGATAAGGAATGAGTGTAGAAACAGTGCACTGAAGGAAAAGGCGGGGCGTTAAAAGGAAATTTAAAATAATCGGATAAAATCGAGATTATAAGTACAGATGCAAACCCGCTCTCGTAACACAACACAACACAACACAACGCAACGCAACGCAACGCAACAACACAACACAACACAACACAACACAACACAACACAACACAACACAACACAACACAACACAACACAACACAACACAACAACACAACACAACACAACACAACATCCGATCCGGATCTCGACGTTTGTGAAAGCCTTGGCAAAAAGAATGTGCATGTGGCGAATTTAGTTTATGTTTTTGCCATTTTGTGTGCACGGTTGACTGCTCACAATACATCTAGGACAATGATACTTGAGTTTTAATGAGGCCTCCAGGCCACGAAGGGAGGTTACTCTATTGAAACTTGCGTTACGAATTTTACGCTGAAGGAAGATTGAATGTGTCTTTTCGATGCGCAGCGATTGGTATCTATCTTTACACTAATTATTAATATAAAATTGTGTTACGTTGCAGAGAATTTATACATTCGGGGTAGTAAACACTTATAATTTTCTTTTATCTTTTCTGTTATCCGCAGTAGATGTGTGTGCAAATATGTTTGTGGGGTTTCTGTCACCCGGTATTCAGTCCCAGGTCTATTATTTCTGTATGCTACAACAGATTAAGCGATGCTGAGAATGGCTGCACCTACTTTTAAAAACCATTGGCAGAGACAAATGATGTAAAAGACTGTAACAGTGGAATTGGTGATGGTAGTGACAATTAAAGAAAGAATGGAAAAAAAGAAAAAGGGAAGGAATGAGAAAGAAAGGAGAAAAGAAAGACAGAAAGAATAAAGACAAAAAGTAAGAGAGAAAGAAAGAAAGAAAAACAGTTGCGGTTTGAACCTATGACATAGTTGTGACCGGAAAGGTCTTTATTGCCCTGACAGTGTGTGCCAAAAAAGAGTGAAAAATGAAAAAAGGAGTGGAGGGGCAAAAAAAGATCAAACGATTCGATTACCTGTGAAGAATTTTAATGTGCATCTTCACGATTAAAGCGCGACCAAGGACCAAAAGCCTTAATGTTCTTCAATGTCCCCCAAAGCCAGACGCTGTAGAGCACAAAAGATTATGAGCTACCGTACAAGGCTTTTCTCGCGGCCCAGCCCTGCCTCCTCACATGTCTTGTCTTCCTCGCGTCCACCACCACTCCTTCAATACACGTGCTGCAAATGAGGGCGGGGCGTGGTTTGAGCTGGAAGGAGATCATGGTCCGGTGGAGCGGGGGACCCTTCCCACCTAGCCAGACTTTTTTTTCTGAAGTGCCTTTGGCGCCCTATGTTGAAGGTGTCTGGCTTTCCGCTTCACCTGTCCACCAAGACATGAAAGAAGTGATTCTGCGCCTTTTTCCCGTTCGCCGAAACCCCGTAGTTTCATGCTTTGGTTTGACGAAAAGAGATTAGGTGATTTACCCTCCTCGTGGAGCCGAGTTTATTGCCAGCGACAAGCGCGACAACTTCCATGCTGCTTTCCGCGCTGCCACGGCAGGTAATTGGAGAAAAAAAGGAAATTTCAAAAGCCAGTTATTGTCGCGGACATCAAAACCTTTCTCCGCCCAGAAAATAATCCATGACGGAGCCCTATTAGGGTGACGTTGATCGGAAAGGAAAATCAGAAAGAAAGGAAAAAAAAAAGACTCTTTCCTTTTTTTCTTGACCTTCTCCTGTCTGTGTCTCCTTCACTTTTAACTATGTATCACTCGCAAATTAGTTGTGTGAACGCTGTGTGGGGCACGGTCGTATGTATCAAGACCACGCTAAGAGTATTAGGAAAAGGCATTGAAGAGAAAAGAGGCTTTTCGCGTCTTTCAGAGGCGGGTTTATTTTTATTCCACATTAACTTGTTGTCGCACGGTTAACTGCAAGCTAATCACGAATGTCGCTGTCTAGGAATTTGTCCCGTAGACGAACCTCCAATAAAATCGCCCCCTTCCTCTAAAGAACACGTAAGTTTTTATGGGGATCAAAGTCAGCGGCAGCAAGAGATTAAGGTATTTGTATAAGGGCCGCAAGATTGTTGTCAATAGCAGAACCTTGTGAAGCGATCATAGAACAATGGCTGAAAAAAGCGGCCACCCTGGACGCTGGAACAACAAGGGTCTTATGCAGTCTGCGCGGGGAGAATAACGACACTGAAGGTAAATTCAACTCCCCGTTTTCCCTCCCCCTTTAAAACTTAATTTATAATTTACCTTAGCTACCAGACAGCCGTGTCAAGTTATGGGGGATATTTTGATACGGGAGGGTGCTGTGCACATAACAGAAGGATATCCTAAAAAAATCAACTTTATTATTATATTGCCTACCCACGCGGGCAGAGAGGGGAGGAGAGGCTGCGACATTTTTATTCGTCGGTGGCACATTCCCTAGGTAATGAATGGCTGTCGGTTAAAGTTAATCTCTCAGAAGCATCGCGATTTTCAGCGCTTAAATGGAGCCAGTTGAAAAGCAATCGCATTCTTCTAAGGAAACGTTCTATGTGGACATGCGCACTGCACATCAAGCGTAAAACTATTGTGACGGAAACTTCGTTGGAAGGCAAAGGAGTCGGCAGAGACGCATGCACGCGCACGCGCCCTCGTACCTACGCATTCTCTCTCTGTCTCGTACGAACGCATGCACGCGCACACAATATGTCCGCTGACACAAAGAAAGGAGGCTGGGAGGAAGTAACAAACTTGAGCTTTTGTTAAGTGGATATAACGTCTTTTTTCTGTCTGATGCTGTGAGAGACTAATTTTTTTTGTGTCACGGGATTCATAGTAACATCTATAGACTTCAAATCAAGTTGTTAAAGGTAGGAAACAGCTCTGCCCCTTAGCCTTTCCGTCAGGCTGGACATGTACCCTGACGAAAAAATCGAGCGGCCATTTTGATATGACGCCATTGGAGTATCATTGAAAATCAACCCATCGTACAGAATCGTGGTAGTCACTGTCCTCTCGTTCTGCACACTGCCGCTTCGCCATTTTCTATCAGTGTCTTTCTTTTTGGATGCCAGAACTGGAAAACGCTCGCTCGCTCACTCACTCACTCACTCACTCACTCACTCACTCACTCACTCACTCACTCACTCACTCACTCACTCACTCACGCACGCACGCACGCACGCACGCACGCACGCACGCGCCCGCACAGAAAATGAAAGCCCATAGTGGCGGCTTATAATCCGACAGTGCAAAGCGAGTAAAGATTTCAGACATTGTCCTTCGCGTCTAGAGGCAAAGACTAGCTGGAATAGAAAGCGAGTAAGGGAGATGCGGGGAGCTGGGATCGTGTCGCTAATTTTATGGCTCAGTGATTGCATTAAACGGTGTAAGATTCACGCCATTGTGTTGTTCTGCTTCTTTTCATTCGAAAGTCGTCTAGACGGAGTTTTCACACCTACACCCGTGACTTTCCCGACTCCCCGCATACGTCCATTCTGTCAGCACAGCTCGCACGCACACACCCAAATACACAGCCGCACGCAGACAAAAGCTGTTCACAGGAACGCGTGCACGCAAGCACACAGACA
Source organism: Lanistes nyassanus (assembly GCA_004794575.1). Classification (NCBI taxonomy): domain Eukaryota; kingdom Metazoa; phylum Mollusca; class Gastropoda; order Architaenioglossa; family Ampullariidae; genus Lanistes; species Lanistes nyassanus. Next base: position 906,474 of record SMGT01010948.1, on the reverse strand, counting down.
TGCACGCTCGCACATGTATACACGCGTGGGCACACACACGCGCGCGCTGCTTATCTGACGGATCAGACCAAAGATGAAAAGTCCCAGCATTATTTCTCCGATGCCATAGTCGATTGCTCCAAGTGTTCTGCGCATGTGCGACAACGTTTGAGCCTAAGTTTGGATGAACTTTCCTTGACCGCCTACTCTGCAGTTTACGGGTGGGCTCTGTTGTCAGGAGCCGCGAGCCAGGGAAGCGAGCCCCACGATTTGTTCCGCTTTCTCGTCTTCTGCATCTGTCACTCTGCGCATTGCAGGCTTGTTCCCCTCCTGGAAACATTCTGAGAGATTGTCTACGCGTTCTGTTAGAGCCTGTTTTCATGAAACTTGTTTTCCACGGGCTCGGAGACAGGTTTCTTTAGGTAACTTCTAGACCGAACCTCTACGTTTTCTAAAAGTAAGGAATAAAAATATTTGCAAAACGTGCGAATACCGTTCACGTTTAGGGAAAGGGGAAAACATGAGGAAAAACGGGAAAAGATGTTAGAATAGATGTTACGTCTACAAGAAGTTTTTTTTGGTCTTAAAATGTTAATGTGACGGTAATTGCTGTAAAAAAATCCTGTTTACTTCTAGTCATAAGAGCTGTTTCTATTTGCCTTCTACGTCAGAACAACTGTGACCTCTACAAGACATACGCCTGGAGTGCTAGAAAACGCTGTGTCGCCTACAAGAATTTGTGTTTTACCTCAAAATATGAGAGGAACTGGAACGTCTTTTCGAAGTTGCCTCCAGGACCCCCCCCCATCCCCACGCTTTGTAATCCAATACTTCGCAAATCTGGAAAATTATCCCTGTTTGTCTCCAGCATCAATGGATTGTGACTTCAAGAAGTCGTGTTCGTCTGCATTCTTACAAGGACCGGAACATTCACAGAAAATAATGCATGCAGTATACATGTCAGAGTGTGACATCTTGAAGAAATGACGCATACAGTGTCATAAGGTTGTAATTCTGTGCTAGTTGTTTTCGAATCCTTAAGGGAAACTTAACTTCCACAAGAGGTAAAGACTGCAGTGTTGGAACGAGTGGGGCGTCTGCAAGAAATTCGCAGGTGTCTTTCACCAACAGTTGCTCCGCCACTAGCCAGCAAATTAAGTCGGGCCTTGGGAAAGCCTGACAGCTTGATCCACGGACAAATCCCCCTTCTTATCGCACGAGGAAGCGAGATATATCACGTGACCACCTCTCAGCTCCCTCTCCAAAAGAGAAATAACAGGGGTGCCTAGATAGCTCTGCGGGCAGAGCTGCGGAATAGCGTGTGGAACGTTGCTGGTTCGAGTCCAGGAGTGACCAAGGATTATGTTCTGAAGTTAAACACGGTGGGACGTGGGACGGCCATCCCTTGAACATTAAACTACCTTCGCCCACTGGCCATCTTACTGCAGTTATCAGTCTGGTGGTTCTTTTAGTGTATAACTTAGTAATAAGACCCTTCCAATGTGCGAAATACCGCCAAGTGCCAGGACTTTCCCTCTAGTTCATAGTCTCCACGGCTGGAAAACCAAGAACTGTAAGAAGCAAGTTGGTTGGCTGGCTGGCTGGCTGGCTGGTTGGTTGGTTGGTTGAGAGAGAGAGAGAGAGAAAACAAAGAGATTAGGTTTGTGCAGAGGAGGTGGGGTGTGGGTGGGCAAGGTGGGGGCAGCCTTCTCACTGCCGATGTTATCAGCGACTGCAGTCCTACTAAACAGATCCCGAGATGCGGACACAGTAGTTTTTAACACGCTTAGGACAAGTCATCTGTTGCCAGGAGGCCTACTTCCTGAGCAACAAGGTGTGAGACAAAGACACCGAAGAAGTTTTCATTGTCTGGCGCTGTCAGTTCAGGATTTCAACAAATAGGAACCGCACACCAGTCTACCTCCATCTCTATTCTCTCTCCCATCAAAAAAAAAACCCTAACAAAAGCCACTTTACTCTGTTCTTTGGTTCACAGTGTCATTATCACCTACCCCATTTATCATGCGTATAAACAGGTGCATTCCAAGTTTAATGACGGAGAGCGAAATGTCAGTCCTGTAAACCTCAGTCACGGCGCATGGGACTGTTACTGATCTGCCAGAATACCTGATCTTAAACAAAAAGCACCAGCAACAACTACCCCCACGACGGTGCCCATGGCAGGAACGACATTCCAAAGCCATGGTCTGTGGGATGCGACAACAGGCGGCTAAGGGATATCTGCAACTCTAACCCAGCGTCTGCGAAAAGGTGCGGTGTCACGTGACAGCCAGGACGACTCCTTTCGCAGTTAGTTTAGCATTACCGCGGCGACAACACCCGAAGGCACCTTGCACGGAAATGAGTTGCTGACATGGTCAA
>SMGT01010948.1:873311-901000 GCA_004794575.1 Lanistes nyassanus | reverse complement strand
TGGGTCCCGAAGATCTCTGACCATAATTCTATAAAAGGGAGATAAATTACACATTAAAGCTATACGTTCGAAGATTTTATACCATCACAAACACCAGCTAGCGGGGGTGTTCTTCTTTTCGGGGAGGCGGGGGAGAAGGAGAATGGACACCGATTTTATTCGAATTACGGATGGACTGTGTTGTGTGTGCATTTGAAGTGTGCATGCTGGTGGTAGAATGGGTGGGGGTGGGATGCGGGACTGTAGGAAGTGGTGGAGGGGGGGTGAAGGAAGGGAGGTTCTAAAGAGGGAAGAGCCAGGGATGCTGTGTGAATTCTCAAACAGTGTTTGTCGCCATACTCCCTGAACAGTATCACAGACAGCATAGTTTCCGACCAGCTTGTGACTTTCCACTGTACTCTTTTTATTTAAAAAAACCCCACCCGGACATGTCTCCAGAGATATCTCTGCATTTGTTGTGGTTCGTGACGTGTGTCTTTGTCAGATAATGAACGAACGTTCTTCTGTTGACAAAATGAGAACTAGACATACTGTATATGTGTCTGTCTCCGTCTAGCTGTCTCTACTTGTCTGTCCCTGTCTGTCCCTGTCTCTGTGTCTCGTGTCTCGGGAGTAGGAAAAGGATGGCGATAACATAAAGAATGAAAACGGACAAGCATGAATGATAAGGCGCGGAAGTAGAAGGACCTTCCTTTCTCACACCCGCCCAGCCACTCACCCACACACGCACCCACCGACCCAACCAACCAACCAACCAACCAACCAACCAACCAACCAACCAACCAACCAACCAACCAACCAACCAACCAACCAACCAACCAACCAACCAACCAACCAACCAACCAACCAACCGTGCTCTCAGTCCGTCTGTATGTTTGTACGCAGTACAGTGATGGCCTGGACTTGTGGGCACGCAGTATCCAAGGGTGTGGATGGGAACGCGTGCGTACTCAACATGCGTCTGAGTACAGAAGTATACCTGTGTGTACACAACCAAGATATACGCACGAAGGACGTGTGCGCGCGCAATGCAGATAAACGCGTGAGTTATGTCCTTGCAAGGAGCATTAAGAAAATTCTGTTTCAATGCCTGAGGCAGATGAGAAAGTCGGCCATTCAGAATTGGCAGATTGATACATGAATCTCCATTTTCAAGTATGTGGGATTCGCTCCTCGATCCGGGGCAGTGAAATTCCGGACCAATGCTCTGTCAAGTAAAGGCGGCATTGTAGTAAGCGAACTTGGTCGTGACATTGAAAATTGCCGAGATTTGCCCCCGTGGAAATTGCAGGACTGGCCAAGAGGCGAGCATTACGCTGGGCGTGTTTTGCACCATAAATTCTGACATAAGCGCGCCTCTGGTAAAATTATGTGGGCATGTGCAAGTGGCTCGGTCACATCAAAATCGTGCCGAGCGTGTTAGCGTTCGTTGAAAGCCGGAAAAGTGAGAGCTCTCCTTTGATCTTTCCGACAGAGAGTGAGAGGATTTAAGGTGGAGGTGGCTGGTAATCGTGTAGTGTTTACCAGTGGCAGGAAATGATACGGACGGACGCACGGACGGACGCACGGACGGACGAACGGACGGACGATGGATGGATGGATGGATGGATGGATGGATGGATGGATGGATGGATGGATGGATGGATGGATGGAGTTCTAGAGTGGTGTGTGGAAGGAGAGAACGAGAGGGGAAGGAGAAAGGGAGGAGGATAGAGAGAGGCACATGCACTTCCATAATGTTCAGAGTGGGAAAGCGTGGTAACCGTGCACGTTGCTAGCGACAGAAAAACAATATAACAAACAATCAAACAAACAAATAAGCAAATAATCAGCCAAAGAAAGACAGAAGGCAGACAGAAGGACACAAGGAAACCAAGCAAACAAATAAATAAATAAATAAACAAACAAAGAAACAAGAAAAAATTAAAACGACCCCTGATATCATTTACACACTTCGCAGCTCACAATCCTCCTCTTCTTGTTTCTCTTCATTTTGTTCGTCCTCTTCTTCCCTTTGAGTAGTTGCCGCTTCTCTACATCCCTCCTCTCTCTCTCCACTCCCGAGATCATCTCCAAGACAAAAGTTCTTCATGCCTCCCTCCAAAAAGCTTCACATCGCAAATTGCCACATCACCTACTCCCACCAGCGCTGACGACAACAACATTCTGTAACGGTAACCCGAGCCTCTAGGTCAGTGATTAAAATAGACACATAACGGCAGCTCGGTTTAGAATGTTCTTCACAGTTGGACATACGGCTGGATCGAAAATGCTGGGAGACATACAATTTGGACAAAATCTTGTAAAGAAGAGGTTTGGCCGATGGTTGGGGTCAGTTCTTGAAAGTTATCGTTCGATGTGTCCCCTTGCTGGAGTTGGAGTTGGAGATGGTTGGGGTCAGTTCTTCAACGTTATCGTCCGATGTGTCCCATTGCTGGAGTTGGAGTTGGTGTTAGAGATGGTTGGGGTCAGTTCTTGAAAGTTATCGTCCGATGTGTCCCCTTGCTGGAGTTGGAGTTGGAGATGGTTGGGGTCAGTTTTTCAAAGTTATCGTCCGATGTGTCCCATTGCTGGAGTTGGAGTTGGTGTTAGAGATGGTTGGGGTTAGTTTTTCAAAGTTATCGTCTGACGTGTCCCATTGCTGGAGTTGGAGTTGGAGATGGTTGGGGTCAGTTCTTAAACGTTATCGTCCGACGCGTTCCCACCGCGCGTTGTTGGCGTATACACGTTACAGAGTAACACACTCCAGCTTCGTCACGTACACTAAACCACTAAACCACTAAACCCGTTTTCTCCTGTATTGAGTTTCCTCTCACTGTTCACTGGCACTTTAAACCAGCCAAGTATTGCTTTCGCTTCACCGGAAAAACAAAAGAAATGTAAAAGTCTAAGACATCTAGCTTGTAAAATTAGATTGGATAGCTTTTTGTCTGTCATGCTTTTTCGATGTAACTGTGCATTGCTCACTTTCTTTCAAAATTAAAGCACGATTTATTTTTTAACAACTGTAATACTGACAGTGGACGTGACTTTTTCATGCATTGAGTACTGTTCAAAACATATTAAAAAAAAATATTTCATTTTAGGAAATTCTATCACTTTCCCGTTTTACCCTTGCCTGTCTTGATCTAATCTTTCCACAAGTCATTAAATTAAAGATAAAGTTTGACATTTTAGCGGACACCTAGATGTTTGGATTAAATTTAGCTTATTACAAGCTTAAAAACATTTTTGGGATCTCACATTTTTCTTCTTCCTGACGTCACTGAGTGTTGAGAGCACAATCTCATATTGTGCCCCCCCCCTCTCTCTCTCTCTCTCTCAACAGCAATAGAATTAAGACCTTTCAGGAGTTCGACAGCGTTGGAAATGATCAAGACATAAGGCTCTCGCGCGTGACACACGCACACTTTAGTTCTGTTTTCTTTTTTCCTGTCTCTCGCTCCCTCTCTCTTTTCACTCACAGAGACTCGAGCTTGTTTTGTTGTTGTTGCTTTTACCCAAATACCGTTGTAAATCTATTTCGAAAATTAGACAATGACCCAACGCCTTAACTACTCTGCTACCGACCACATCGCCAGGTTGTATTCATTCTAGCGATAACAATCTTGGGATTAAGAGAAGGCGTGCTGCACATCCTAATAAATTCTCTCCTCCACCCAGCCTTCTCCCCCTTCCAAGTCATCTGTGCTGTAGGGAGCAGTGTCGTGTGGTAAGTGGAACGATAGCAGCAATATATAACTAGTCCAACTGTCTGCAACAAACGGTGGCTTGATTACGTCAAAGCAGGACTTAGTCCTGGGTTGAGACGTACACATTACCTCGAGAATCGAAGGAGATTTCATTCCCCCCACCCAACACACACACACACACACACACACACACACACACAAGAGATACGTACTCATTCAGAACGTGTTGTCATATCAACGTTTTTAGTGGGAGCAGACAAGACTGTAGGCGTCAACTGTGACACATTCGTGTATGTGACAAATCGGTTGGAAATATTCTTAACCACTGAATGTACGGCTAAATCGAATCTGCTTCGCAGACACAAAAGCTGGCAGGTCTCGCAAAGAAGAGGGTTGAAGGTTAAACATCACTTAATCGAAGTTGGAAAAATTGCTGTAGTTCGAGATAGCTGCATCAGCAAGTTCTTCAGGGTTTACATTTAACTTATTCCAACCTTGTGTGGTCGGCATAGCACTTCAGCAAGCTAACAACCTCCGGCTTTGTCAGCCATTTACTGTTGTCATCTGCCCGCGTGTGGTCTGTCTTCCGCGCCACTGGGCAGAGGGAGGTAACTCTGATGGTCAGTGGAAATGACTTCCACGGGACTTCGGCATAGATGGCGCTGTGTGATTACCGGTCCTTGACTGTCGACTATCGAAAAGGTAACGTGGCAACTCCCACCCCAACGCAGATTCAGAGGGCGGTAATTTCAGAGCAAGCAAATCCCTTTCGATGAGTTACCGACTTCGCTTCATGAGCATCAAGTCTCATCTGCCGATGCGACGAACCGCGTAACGATGTCTTTAAAAAAAAAACCCTAACAAAAGGCGTCTTCCGCCACCTCCGCTGGCGTGGGCGTTGAGACGAGATTCCCTCCCTCCACCGTAGAAGCTACTGCATTGTCAGGGAAAATTTGATTTTCAGGCTTTGCTTTGACAGACGCTCGATCAAGCCTCGCTTCCAAAGGTGACTTGCTGCGTGATGATGTTGATGCGCCCATTCGCGCGACAATGGAATCGCTGGGATTAGGGGCGGCGAGCCAAACACAAAAAGGGCCGTCCGCGCTACGACAACAGAGCGGGGTTACGTTTATAACATGCTAATGCTCCTTTTTACTGCACGGCCGTGATGGCCGAGCCAGGGGGACAACATCATCAGAAATGAGGTCCTGTCTATGAAACCGTTTCCTTCGCTGGGTGTGAATAAAACGGGAGGGCCAGCAACCCACACTGGTGTTGTCCTCCCAGTAATCTCCTCTTTCTACTCTTTTACGAGAGTTCGGAGTGGGAGGAGCTTAGATTCTTCGCTCGGACAGGCGAGGGTGGCGGGCAGGTTAAAAACTTGTCACGTAAGGAATAATCTCCAAGTAATCCTGCTTATGTCATCTTTTGCTGGAACAGCTAAAAGGTAGACTGACAGCAGCTTATTTTTGGCAAAATAATTTAAACCAGGGACTGTCATGCCTTTAGTGAAATGCGGGAAAAATAAAGTCCTGCGGTCCAGTATGCTTTGCAAGGCGATGCCCCCCCCTCCGAATATCTATCTATCTATCTATCTATCTATCTATCTATCTATCTATCTATCTATCCATCTATCTATCTATCTATCCATCTATCTATCTATCTATCTATCTATCTATCTATCTATCTATCTATCTATCTATCTATCTATCTATCTATCCACCCACCCACCCATTCAATCACCCACCCACCCGAATCCATCCATTCATCTATCTCATCTTGACTCTCCCCTACCCTCTCATGCGTACATGGGCAGTAACAACTTCCGGTCGTGTGTGTTCCATTTTATGAACAGAAGCGTTGGCTTTTGTTTCGGGTCAGTGATGGTACAGGCGTGAAAATTTATCTGTTCCTGCGCGTCTTTCCGCTGCACCCTCCAAGAACGATAGCTTCCTTTAAAAAAAAACGAGAATCTTTTTACTTCTTCCTCCTCCTCCTTCTCCTTCACTGTCATCGTAATGTTCTGTGTCTTTATCTGTACCAAAGGTTAAAGTGATACAGGCACTTCCTTTATTTTATCTGAATTAATTAATTAGTAATAATGATGAAAAAAGTGGCAAAAAGTCTAAAAAATTTAAAAGAAAAACAAGTGACTGCCGCTTGGAGGATAAGCCCAGCCTACGCGCCACTTCTACTGCAGATAAGTCTTTTTCCTTTTCGGTTTTTGTGTCGTCCTGATGAAGGGGTAGTGCCCCGAAACATGTAGATTGTCTTCGTCTTTGTCCCTTTCTAGCTTGGTACAGTTCCCTTGTTTTACATCTAAAAAATTTAATTAAATGAAGCATAATTTCGTCAAAATTTGATCGAATCTTATGCGCAGCCACCCAGGAAACGCCACAAGCCCAGATGTAGGAACCAAAAGGTTACCTGTTGACTTCAAGACAATAGGTGCTGATGAGATGTAAAACTACACGGAGCCGAGCGTGTAGCCGCGGGGAACGCGAGTGTGGCTAGGCAGTGAAGTCAGAGCTCCCGCGGTAGACTCCAGAAGCTCTGACGTCACTCCCTAGTGTCGGTCGCCTTCCTCGTGGCTTAAAACTCGTTACAGGTGTCAGTAGCGGTCTAGCGCGGATCACAAAGAAAAGGGAGAGAACTAGTTAAGTGCTTGGTTAGACGGGTGTGGGGGGGGGCGGTGGGTGGGTGGAGTGGGGTGCGGGGGTCGTGATGGATTGAAAAAGAAGGGAGAGCGTGGACCTCCCTTGCGTTTCTTCTGCCCGCTTCTTCTCGCTTCACTGACAGGGGCATGGCTGTCTTTCTTCACCAGCCGTGTCTGCTGCTTAACTCAGGAGATGGCGCTTTGATCTCTCCTGCCACCCAGACCCTACCAACCCAACCGGAAGTGAGGGTGTGCATTCCCAAGTCATGCCGCATCTCTCGTGAAAGAAAGAAAGAAAAAAAGAGAGAGAGAAAAAAGTGAGAGATGAGAAAGAACCGAGGAGCCGGACACACAGAGAAATTGCAACTGAGACCAAAAAAGACAGGACGGTCGACACTAGCAGTTTACTTCCTTCTGTACAAGAGAGTTACTTCCTTCTGTACACGACAGTTACTTCCTTCTGTACAAGAGAGTTACTTCCTTCTATACAAGAGTGTAAGTTAAAAAGTTAGGGGTAGATGAAAGTTAAGGAGAAAAAAGGATTGAGGTTTTTGGTTTGTTTTTGTTGCTTAACGTCCAGTCGCAAACAAAATCAGGATGGTATTGCTTGAAAGCGGTCGGTCGGTCGGTCGGTCGGTCGGTCGGTCGGTCGGTCGGTCGGTCGGTCGGTCGGTCGGTCGGTCGGTCGGTCGGTCGGTCGGTCGGTCAAGACCTTGTGTGAATGCAAAATGACTCCAAGCAATAAGGTTTAAAATAATACGAGGAACCGACAGTGTGCTGGGGGCTATTAATAGAAAGAGCCAAGAAGAAAAAGTAAGAAAGAATGTAAAAAAAAAAAAAAAATGGGAAGGAAAGAAAGAAACAACACGTCAATAAATGAACTGAATTTATTGTACAAGGCTCATATCTGGATCAGAAACTTCCTTTATCACTGGGCTCTTGCTAATCTTATACATCGGACAAACTCTGATGAGGCTGTAGGGAGAATACAAAGAGATCAGTCGTAAAACAAAATAAATGCAAGCATGCAAATGTGCAGAACAAGCACAGCAGCAAGGTCACAAAACAACAGCATCGGGAACAGCGGCGATGACATTCTCATCAACAACACAACAAAAAGACCAGTAGCAATTTCGACATCACTGGCCTTTCTAAAATACTCTTTAAAACGTTTTTTCGTGTAAGAGTAGGGCAGGATTAACGACTGTCATCATCACAACGCATATTATTCATTTGAAAGTGAATGTTGGAACAGAAGATATGTCTGTAAGTTTCACCTTGGTCCGCTCACTCTGGGACGCGCTATAGAAGATTCTAGGTCAAGGCCGAACCCGCTGGAGGTCATGCGCGCCTTTATTTTAATCTTTGATGCAGGGCTTCAGTGGCCGAGCAAGAGACGGAATGGACGTAATGTCCAAGTTTAGCCCAAGGCTGTTCACGAAGTCCGAGATGCCAGTAGAACAAAGGGGTTGAAAACTGCTCCACAGCTAACGATACATGGCTGGAACAACCACTTGATGCCTGCCTAAGTGGTTGTCTTCAAATTCGCAGATCTTACGGTAGACAGTAACAATGACCCATGAAATGTAATCCAAGAAAACAAATTAAAAAACGCAACCAACCGACGACTGACCAGCCAGCCCAGTGAAGCGACCTACCAACCGAATGACCAACCGACCGCATTCGTCACCACAGCACGAAGTTGTATGTAACTAACAAGTAGCGTATCTTACTACTTGAAGGAAAGGCCTTTAACAGTTAGGGGGTCGGGTGGTGGGGTGGTGGGGCTATGCGCTTCGATCGCATCTTCGCCTGGATGCACGGCCACTCGGTGCGAACCGTCTGAGCACTGGCTAAGCTAATATAATGCAACCAAGCAAATAAGTACTGCGTTGCGAATAAGTACTGCGCTGCGAAGTATCCCTACAGCTTTCTGACAGCAGGGCGGGCCACTTTCGGAGAACTCTGACCGCTCTGTCCATTGATCTGGTGGCCCGGGCCACCCGCGGCCCTAAATTTTAAAATTACAGGATAGCTTTGTTACGTTTCCTTGTCTCCTCCAGGCGACAAGCTAGTAGGTTAATCTTTCTGATACCTCAACGGTGCTTGTGTTAAGGCCAGGATAGATTCTTTCTTTCTTTCTTTCTTTCTTTCTTTCTATCTTTCTTTCTTTCTTTCTTTCTTTCTTTCTTTCTTTCTTTCTTTTCTTTCTTTCTTTCTTTTTAGGGGAAAACTTCCAAGGGTTAAGAGACGTCGCCCCTTTAAACTTGGAAAAACGCGTGTCCTAGAAGACTTGCTACATCTGCAATACAAATTCTCTCTCTATAAAACACTTGTAGCCCAGGAGGGCGAAAGACGTTAAGTGCGCCAAACAGTGGGGTTTTATTGCAGCGTGCCGACTACGCGGAAAGTGCAGGAAGAATAGGCCGAACTCTCGAGACGCATTTTTACCCCCAACCCTCACCACCCCAGCTTAGCCAACCACCTTCTACTAAAGTCAACTACACAATTTCACAAGGTCTGAAAAAGGTTTTATAGGTATATATGCGTAAAAAAATCCATTTGTTGTAAGTGCTGGTGGTTCTCTGTACAAATTGCAGGCTTGTGGAATATTTGTCGTACGTCCTAATGTAAACGAGTCCTCGATCTTTTCTGTTTTCGATGCTTTTCGTTACCAGTCTGTCCATGAAGAGAAGATTGATGTTTAAAAGGAAAGGAAAGTCATCAGAAGTGAAATTGCCTATTCCTTCAAACTGCTCTTGGCCCAGCAACCCCACCACGCACTCCACCAGCCAAAAAAAAAGTACAATAAAATACGTACAATAAAAGATAAAATTAGGCAAGAACTTGAGATTTTTTGTTGCCTATTACTTCCCTTTTGTTGTAAATCTTCACAACCGGAAAAGGCAGCACAGAAGCCGACTGCTACATTTGACAGGGTGGGGGAACTTGCTAATTACAACACATTTACCTTGTAGAAGGTCCATCCCTGTATACATTAGGCATGACTGATTGACTCCCAGCTCCACTCAATAGCCCAAGAAAGTCAGCATTTTTTCTTTTAAATTCCAGTAATGATATACAAACTGGGAAACTAGGCCCCGTTCAGATGCCTCCAAAAGATGGTCGCGATATCTGAAACTGATAGACGAGTCAACCTTTGTTTCAACACGTTGTTCGGGGGACTACTAAAATGCAGGATTCCCTGCAGGTATTCTCGACTGGGTTGCAAATACAGTACTTCACTACAACAAAACACACACACACATATATATATATATAGAGAGAGAGTTAATATTATAGTGTCAGATTTTCCGTCGCTAACGATTAATGGTTCCATCTTGTAACACAGCTACGATTGTAAGCTGATGATTTAGAAAACATGAACAATACGCGTATAAAGTATACCATTCTGTAACATAATATTTTAGACATTGTTAACATATTTTTATAAACCATAAAACTGCTTACAACATCGGAAATTTCTTCTCTCTAAGTAGATACTAAATTCATATTAAATTCCCAATTTGTTCTCGGCGATGGACATTGCAGCTGTGGTGAATAGAGAAGTTGAAGTATATTATGCTGTTGTATGGCTATTACAGACTCGTAATTTATTTGAATTAGTTGACGATCTTGATGTAAGACACGAGCCAAACCAACCCTGATTGTGTTTATAGTGTGGAACATCGAGGCTTAGGAACATGTCCTCCGTCGCTGCTGATGCAATAACCAAAGCTATCCATAATGAAAAACGAAACCAGTTGTGTAACTCTGTTATATAGCGATGGGAGAGGACTATGGTTTCTTATCACTAGCACAGGCTCATGAAGTTAGCATTTCATCAAATTTTCTTCAGTCGACTTCTACGAGTAGTTGTAAGTCCAAAAGGTTAAAAAGTAGCGAAGGACCCCATACAGCTTTCACCGTGACCTGAGATTTTTTGGTCTTGTGATCTGCGATCACCAAAATCTGCTGACTGCTATCCGAGATGGGTTCTTGCTGTGTAAATATTTTTTTGTCTTACTGTGATCTGTGAAATAGGAATAAGTCTTGCTGTGATGCGTGACGATACCCCCCTCCCTCCTCCATGAGGGGCCTGAGCAGTGGGTGCTGACCTGAAAGTTTTGGTTGTACATATCTTTGTCATCCGTTTTGTAGCCATGGTTACCTCATGTTGACGTCGTCTGATGTCATTTGTATAGTTCTCCTAAGATGATAAAAGCATAGAACAGCAATATTCCCTCTATTATGTACTGAGTGATGTACTCCCCACCACCTCCCAATAAAGTAAACTGGGCTTGTGCTGACAATCCGAATCTCATACTTCGTTTCCCATAAAGACGCAGCGAAAAGAGGATTTACACCCATTCAATGGTCTGTCATGTGCGTTCCCTTCTGATCCTGTGTGCGCGCACTCGTACAGCTTAGAGGAAACACTGCAAAACGGAGACAGAAAGAGGAAGAATGGACAGATGGAGGTGAGGCTTTAGAGGCATGAAGCACGCGCACACGCATGCGCACGCACGCACCAAACCACCCACTCACCCACCCACCTACAACACACATGCCCATACACATAACCACATACGTCAGTACACACCCACTCTGTCGCGTGTTCAGTCTTACCAGTTGCAATTGTAGGCAACAACATCTTTTATAATAAATTATTTATTTTCCAGATCAGCACCAGTCAATTTAATATGTAATATAGTTCTGGGTCGAAGGACGCGATAAATAACACTATACATGAAAATAAGTTAAGTATGCTGACTTTTGTACATATGATTATGACAAAATAAGTTAGAACACATTTTCACTTTCACGCAGTATCACCTGTTGTCACAACCACACTCGTCAGTTCGCGTTACACAAAAAAAGTCTATGAACCAGCTCGAAAAAAAGTGAAAAGAAAACATAAAAAACGGCTCAGTCGGGATGCAATTAAGGTGCTGTAAAGATTTTCAAATAAATGGAGAGAAACAACTATCAGTAAACACCAGTCGAAACTAAGTAGACACAAAGTACTCAATATATTTTATATATTTATATATAAACACATTTTCATAGTTCTGGTTCGAAAACCAGCGGCAGGATTCATTGTACACAATATAGTGTTTTTAATGTTTATCTACAACCAGTGACCAACAAAATGTATCACGTTGTGTTGATCGTTTGTGCAGTCATCGAACAAGACAAGTAGTTCGCTTCTGAATCACTGAAGTCTTTCTCTCTTTCAACCACGCATTCTTTCACCATTAAGACAAAGGATAGAGAACAAAAAAGGAAGGGATACAGGAAGCAGCTGGATGAAATAAAAGTGGGGGGGGGGGAAGAAGGGAAAGAAGGAAAGAAAGAAGGACTTAACTTTCATGACAAAATCAGCAAATATCTCAGGCGACCTCTAGTGATACAGAATGATTGTTTTAGCTTTGCTTTCCCCAGCAGTCGTGCCAGCAATGTCCTCTCACGGAAGGGTACAGTACTTCAACAAGGAGGTACGGAGGGGCTTGTGCATCGTGTTCTCGTCAGCTCGCGCGAGATTACCGTCTGGTCAGTTGCGCCAAGCCTCGGGCGGTCTCAGCTAGGTTTTTTGTTTTCTTTTGCACATGTACCCGTAATTGTGAGTATCAACGTTATACACATAGCATCAAATTGTTATACAAAGACTCGTTTCATTAAATGCATCGAACAGCGTGACGTCACAGTAGTACGGTGTGACGCGACGCCCCTGGCGACTGTCACTTGACGCGGGCTTCATAATACGTGTGGGTCTGACCTGCAGGTTCGGGTGGGCTGGCGACAAGTGCCGCACACTGCGGTACACTGCTGCAGCGGTCTGGCGGGGCGAAGAGTCAAGTAGCGGAGCGGTCGAAGGCACCGCGTCGACACAAACACGCGAACAAAGTCGCCGAGGAGCAGTTTCGATTGTTCTATCGTGCAGGAACCGGTTTCCTGGCACCGTCCCCGCCATCATCTGCGTGCAGATGAGATTTCTTACTGTGGGACGACAAACCTACAAAATACTTCAGTAAGTCTCTGCGTCGGGGTTGAGACACCGCGCCTTCAAGTCCGTGGAGCGGCCGTCGTGGTGATAACGATTGTGGTGGTGGTGGTGGTGGTGTGGTGGTGGTAGTGGTGGTGGTGACGGTAATGATGACGAAAATGATGCCACTGCTCGTGAAAAAAAAAACATGATGTCGAACACGACGGTATCTGCCGTCAGCCGCTGGCTGCAAAACAAGTCTGAGACAGCAGAGACATCACGGCAGCAGTGCGCTTACCCCACACAACCATGAGCGCACAGCGTGGTGCGGTGAGACAGCGTGAGATCTCAGTCTCGAATGGAGGCTGGGGGGAGGGGTTTGGGGGTCTGGGGGCTAGGGGGTGGTCGAGCAAAAGGCTCAGGGGCTAAGTTCTTCCCCCTCCCTTCTCTTCCCGGTTTCTTCTACTGATGCAGGAGATGAACTTCAGCGTCAGATGCAGGAGAGTAGAGGAGTCGAGGTCGGTCGAATGGCCGTCAGTTTTGTGGGTTGTGTCTTTCGTGGGTCGGTCGTCAACTTCAAGAGCTGTGGTAGCGACGAGGGGAGAAGACCAGCATAGGAGCGCCATCTTTCGGCCGGAAGCTGACCTGCACGTCGTTGAGTGGCGGCAGGATCTCGTGGCCGTAGTACGCAGTGTTGGGCGCAGTCGTCTGCCCCTCTGGCAGCTCCAGCGAGAAGGAGTTGATGAGGTTCATTAGGAACCATTTGATCTGCAGCATGGAAATGCGCTTGCCGGGACACAGTGACCCGAAGGTGAAGACAGGGTTCTTCAGCTCTTTGTCGTATTTGTAAAATTTGGTGTTCACAAATCGGTCGTGTTTGAAGACCTGCACAAAATGACAATAGACAAAACACTCCATTATTAACACTACCCAAAACGCAGCGCTAAATATTATTACTTATTATTAGTTAACAATATTAACATATAACTCATGATCTGGGTCTACCTAACCCTAAACAGCACTCCGAAACTTGCAAAAGAGACAATATTCTTTGTTTCCGTGCATGGGTGTGTGGCGCGTCTAAACAGGCAGCACTTACAACTGAAATCGAGCGACGGTTTTGTTTTCCACGATACGTGCACGTGTTCGTGCGCGCGACTCTGGAGTTTGATCTTGGACCCCGGAGGTTCCTGGAGGGTATTTCGTTTCGGTGGACAGCATGTCTCAAGTTCAAGACTTGCCGTCGCACCAGGAGACCCCAGCGGGGGCAAGCCCGCCCAAAGAACAGCGTCCGGGACAAACTCGAGAAAAGGGTTGACACTGTGGACAACTGGCATCGAAAAGATGCGACAGAGTACGGGGAACGGGGGTGGGGGGAGAGGCAGGGGGGAGAGGACAGAAGATCGCCCATACTCGTCCCACGAACTGTTCCTTGCTACGTTCTCTACCCCCTCCCTCTCTCTCTCTCTCTCTCTCCATGCGCCCTGCACCTGTTTGAATGCCTCTGCTTGGCTTTGGAGAGCGGTCTGCCGCGCAGTGTTGACAACTGCCGGACACGCTGAATGTGGACAAGTGCAGTGGACGGCCACGTGATAGTGTGAGTGACCAGGTCGGCGCATTCATTGATCACGAGCACAGCTTACAGACGTGTTAGAGCAACATGACATTCGCTGTCCGCGAGCTTCGAGGTCTGGCCTTTTATTTCCGTTAAAAAAAGTCCGCTATCTCTCTCCCTTCCCGCTAAAGCCCTTTTCCATCCGACTAAAAATAACTCCGTCCACTCTTTCCCCTCCTTCTCTCTTCCCTTTCCACCCTCAACCTGTTTCTTTGTTCGTACGCGCGCCTGCCCACATCCTTCTTGTGTATCCTCCACTTCACACTAAATAATCTTTATGTTTGATATTTTCGTGCTGCGACAATTGCACTTTCAATTTTTATGTAAAATCTAGTTTTCTGCATCGCCTGACTGAGGACTTGCGCGCGATGGGGACAGCTGAGTGGGCAGAGGCAAAGAAACCACAGATTCTTGTCTGATTTGCAGGTTTGTGGAGTCTTCTCTTTGACATCCCGTCTTCCTTTTCTAGACAGTACTTTTAAAGTCAGTAGCCCACTGACCTAGTCGTGCCTGTCCCCCACCCCCCCGCCACCTCGCACCCCAATTATTATCCATTCTCTACGGCTTACTGTTGTATCGGTTCTGTTAGCGGCTATGGACGCAGGTCAGAATAAGATTTCTATTCAGCGAGTGTCCTAAACTCCTTGGCAGTGCTGTATCGAACCACACCAAATTCTTCCGCAAAACAAGAGATCCTACGTGCTGGTAGAATTGAAAAGTTAAAAAAAAAACGCAGACACGTTCGGAACATGTTATACCAGCCTTTTTCTGTGAGCAAACACAGGTTTTAACAGCGTCAGGACGAGCCGCCTACTGGGAGCCTGTGTATTGTGACAGCTCCGTTTTGAGCCGTCTCAAGCGGTTCAATAGACGGCAGGGGAATGACGTAAATGTTGCCGATTCTCCTGCTCTACAGTGGTCCAGTTGGGCTATACCTCTGCCGTGGGCCCACAGCCCCCGCTGTGTGGAGTACTCAATCAGTGAGCGGGACTCACGTCTATTAGAAGTTGTCCGAGGCGATTACTCACGTTTTGTCCTGTCCTCCGCTTCCGGCTCAGAGCGGTCGGTCGGCGGCAGGGCCGGGAAAGGGAGGGGGAGGGGAACAACATTTGCCGAACAGCGGAATTCCTTCTTGTGGACAAAGGGGAGCTTGCTGTTCGCACACACTCGCGGACCTGTCGTAGGGTTTAGGTTAGTTCGGTGCGTCTGTGCTGCCTGCTCCACATTCGAAACGAGAGCGACCCGCCGTGGGTAACTTTGTGCAAAAGTGGCAGAAACAAGGAGGGGAAGGGACTCGGCAGCCGAAAGGCGAACCTTTCTTCTCAAGCCTCCTTTTTTGTCTTTGTCCACAAATCGAAGGTTGGAGGTAATGGGCAGATAGGGAGCTAGGAGGAGGACGGAAGGCTGACCTGGATTTTGGAGGGCTGTGAGTCTTAGCTGAAAAGATTAACCAGGGGTCTGCATTTCGATACCTAAATTACTCTAAAACAGATAACGAAGATGCTTACCTCTGGATCTTCGAAGATTTCAGGATCCATGTGGATGGTTGGTGGATACATGGCCACGCGGTCCCCTTTCCGCACAGTGTACTTCTGTCCGTCGGACATCTCAAACTCCGTGTCCTCCGTGCAGTACCGAACCATAAAGACGCCACTGGCCACGCGCAGGGTCTCTTTCAGAAAGGAGTCTGTAGAGAAAAAGATCGCTTTTTAGGAGCGAGAAACACCCTCGCACACAAAGCAGACACAAAGGACAACGATTAAGGCGTAGATAAGTTAATGATTTTGGTCTAGAGTTATTTCGGAAACGGTCAACTAGACACGCAAAGAAACCGTGGAAAATCTTTGAGTTTAAAGAAATGCGCAGTAGAACGGCAGCGTATGATCTCACCCCTCAACGTGACCGTTAAATCATGACCTGAAAATTCTGAATAGACATGGAAACAGAATTACCCTGATTCCCGTCACTCGTTAAAGTGTGCGAAAGGAGGACGGGGTTGGGGGGTGGGTGGGGGGGAGAAAGAGGGGTTTATCTGACAACGGAAATTAATCTATTCAACATTTCTCGTCTGCCTCGACCGAATTTCCATTTTGGCTGAATTTCATAAGAAATATTACATGTTTAACGGAAAGCTAGACAGCGTTTTCTTGCCTTCATCCCTCCCTCCACACTTTTTTTTTAGGGCAAGACTTTTTACCCCGAAGTAGAGGTATCATATTAGCTTCGTTAAATCGAACGTATGAGAATTATATAGCCAGCTGAGTTTAGTCTACGATAGATAGCGGGGTCTCGCGAATATAACTGGAAGATGAAGAAGGCTGAATATTTCTCCCTCATCCCCCCCCCCCCCCCAAGCAAAAGGGAAAGAGCTAGTCTAGCGCATAGCCCAGCGCCAGCATAATTGCTCGTAGTATTTTTACTCGAGTGAAGATTTCAAGTCAGGATCGGAGAGCCAGAATCAACTCAAGACGTCACAACACCACCCTGCGCGCATGCGCAAAATGGATGGCGTCACGCCGCTTCCAGATTGGGCTAATTGTGGATTCGCCGCCCTGCAAACGGAGATAACTCGCTGCATAGACGGTGGCTGAGAGGTCGTCCACAGGGTGAAGATGGTAACAGGTATGCTAAATTGAGAATTATATTACGGTCAACGCGAAATAGTTATCTCTTCTCCACCTCCCCCGCACCGCGTCTCTCTACTCTCCCCAGTTTTGACAGTGAAGATCGGCCAGCGAGACTCCAATCCGTGGGTGTTTGTCCGTTTCGCTTAAGTCGTGCGAGTCTCAGATTAACGAAACAGTAATTCAATGGCAACGGGGAAAAATGAAACGAAAATCGTCATCAGCAACTTTTTTCGCTAGGCAGTGCAGAGGAAAGGGCTATTCCTTCAGTTCGCGTTCTCTCCCGCCTCTCTTACCGTCTATCTCCTTCCCTCTTTGTATTTCTCTGGCTCTCATTCTTAGTCTACTCGCAGCGCCATTGGGCATGTAGATGAGATAAATGTAATATGTAGTTATAACTTACATTTATTTATCACACGAAAGGGATTAATATAAACCGTGACCAATGATGACCACAGGGGCTGCAGGTGCATGCGTACTTACCAAGAAGGGGCAGTTTGTCGATCTCCTCCAAGGTGAAATTCACTCCCTCTTCCCCGTCCACACGTCTCTCCTCGATGGCTTCGCGGAGTTCCTTCTCCAGGTCGGCCAGCACGTGCGGTTCCTCCAGCATCTTGAAGACGCACCAGAAGGCCACGCGAAAGGAGTTGTAGTTGACGTGAAGGAAAACGAGGTTGTGCCCCATGATGTCCTGCTCCGACTGGCCGTGCTGAAGCATGTACTCGGTGGAGAAGCGGATGTAGTCGGAGACGCCATCGCGGGTCAGCATGTCGTGTGACTGTGGCTGCTGGCACAGCACCTTTAGGGCCCCGCAGGCCTTAGGGAAGAGGTTGACCGGCATGCCCAGCCAAAGGTAGTTAAAGAACTTGTGGAAGATGTCGAACTTTTCGTGGAACACTTGCGGGTCAAAGTCCTTGACCTCCTCCTCCCCGGAAGGGTGCATGCTGCGCCCAAAGATGGTGTAGAAGAGGGCCGAGAACAGCGTTTTGGAGGTCATCATCCGCAGACCTTCGCTTCGCCAATCCGACTTGACGTCGGTTTCGGTTCGCACGTTGCCGTTGTGGTCCGCTGCGCTGGGCGAGGGCTTGGCGAAGACTCGGAAAGACTCTTGCAGGTTCTTGGCGAAGCTTTCCATACCAGTGCTCAGGTACCTCCCGTTGACTTTCTTTCCCGCTTCGCTGATCATCTTGCGCGCGCCCTTCAGCTCGAAGCTGAAGACGTTGTTGTTCACTTGTTTCTGGATCGGGTCGAAGTCAAAGTTCTTTTCTTTGGCGAATTTCTCGTAGCTGTGTGGGTCCATGATGATGGTCAGGTACTGGTTCAGCAATCGGATGGTGAAGATGTCGCCCAGCTTCTTCTGCGACTTGTGCAGAAAACGGACGGCGTGTTCGGAAAACTCGGCACCATTGCCCCACAGGAAGTGGCCCGGCACGTAGGGGGGTTCATCGCTTCGCCTGCCAACACAAGACGCACAATACTAATGTACTAATCTCGGACCACTTATTACTGGATAGCAATTTCGAGGGAGCTTTCGGCTCATAACTAATACCCACTTTCGGTATTTCATTCTTAATTTATGTCTGGGCGATTTAAACGGGGACAGTACAGTCTTCCCATCAACCAGACTATAAAATCCACTCTTAAGAGACGAATAAAATTAGTCTTTCACGGCACCAGTCGGCTAAGGAAACCGTTGTTATGCATTTAAAACGACCGGATAAGGTTGTGAATCAGCAAGATGCCACAGCAAAATCTAGTGCTAACTGATTTAAAAACTGAAAAGAATATTGCTTAACCCGTACAATTTCATTCATTCATTCATTCACTCCTCTCACCTGATGCGAAAGATCAAGCGAAAGTAGGCCACCAGCAGAAGAACGGCAGAGATAGCGAGGTACACAGCAACGGCCACCATTGCTGCAGCTGTTGTTGGTGTTGCAGTTGCGGCTGGTGTTCACAGGTGAAAACGGGTAGTTGTGAATGAAGTAATCACGCCCTGGGATGTGGAGAGCGCTGGAAGTCGTCGGCCTGTGTTCGTGTTAGTCTCACCCAGAATTCTCTCGTGCTTACGGTCGTGCACCTGCAGGCGTCCCTAGAAACGCTGATGCTGAAGAGAAATTTCTTCTCTCTCTTATTCCTAGCAAGGCTGGGCTTCTTCTTATGTCGTGTTGTCTGTCGATCAACTTCTTGTCTCGGACTTCTCTTCTGAAATAGGTTTCGGACGTTTTTCCTCTTTCTGGCTGTGGGTTTTTTCCTGCGAAAAAAATAAGTAAGAATAAGATTTGTGGAGACGACAGATCACACTAGGCGTTACGGAAAGACGGCAGCTACGCGAGAAAGAACGGCGTTGGAGTAACTAACGGAGCAGAACGATCCGCCGAGGGGAAGGAAGCCCGCCCTGGCATTGATTTCGCTGTCTGAGGAAGCGACGCCATGTGAAATATTAATTGTACCTGAGCTCTAAGATATTTTTGTAATCGTCTGCGTCGGCTGCTTGCCTGGTTGTTTCTCAGGGGGGTACCAGGGTGTGCTAATCCGCTCCCACGCGCGTGTACACACACAGGTACGCACGCACGAACTCGAACACACAGGAACGGACGGGAACACTTTCAGCTGGAGGTGCCCCCGACACACGCAGGCGCGCGCGCAAGAGAGATAGATCGAGGGGGGGGAGAGAGAGAGAGAGGGGAGGGGAGAGAGAGGGGAGGGGAGAGAGAGGGGAAAGAGCGACAGAAGGAGAGAAAGAGAGAGAGAAGAGAGAATATGCAGGCTTGAAGCATCCACTAGCGGCTCTGCTGAAACTCTTCTTTCGATATAGTATGCCGAAGAGGAGAACTGCTACAATGATCGGTTCGAAAGCAAATTACACGGCTGGCTCGAACGGCGTTTGATAGGGAGCTGCAATGGTGGGTCGGGTTGTGTCCATCTGAAAAACAAACCTGCAACCATGGGTTTCATCGATCAGTCCGCAAGGAAGTGTGTGCACGTGCACGCGTGCGTGTTAGGTGGAAGGGGGGCAGGGTGGCGGTGCGAGGCATGCCGCTCGACTATAATCTGTTGCCCCGCACGTACGTTCTCCCACACGCGCCTCGCGTTCATCTGTGCACGCACGAGCCGAAGACTGTGCACACTCCAGCATGCGCGTAACAAGGGCGCGTGGGTGGACGTCGGGTCGATGCCGAAGCTGCTCTGCAAGCCAAGGTAGACAATCTCTATACCTGCTCGTGTCATCCCGTGGCACAGGTAAGCGAGTAGGACCGCCTGTCGCTTGCTTGGCTTCGTTGCCTCGTCAGTCGCTCAGCGGGGTGCAGGCAAACACAAACTACCCCACCGCCGCCACGGCCGGGGGGGTCGAACAATTCGCGCATTTGTTATCCGCGAGAGTTCGCGACTAACGCTAAGAAGCTCGACAAAAGACAAGCCGCCAAGAAACTGTCACCGATTCTCGAAACTGCGACAGCATTTTACGCTCAAACAGCGCCGATAACAATCATCGTCGCCGTCATCGTATCTGATCAGCATGGCACGACCAGGTGCTTGAACGATCTGACAAGGAAGGTATGCGACATGGGACCCACTGCCCGTTACAAACAGGTGACACCCTACGTAAGCAGCTAGTTAGATGGCCTTGTTGCATTGTTTCCTTTTTTAGCCTGCGCTGTCACGCGGGCCTATACACCGATCGTAGTGGGTGGGTAGCGTTGATTAGGGGTCACGTGACCGGCGGATCGAACTTCCACATTTTTCTTACGTGTTTAAGATCTGTGTTACGTCTCCGGCTGCTGCCACGAAGAATTGTTGGCTCGAACTGGGGTGGATGGGGTACTGTATTGTCACACAGACAGGTCTGTTCATTTTACAAGCGCAGCCCGCACCCCCTTTTACTGCGGGCGCGATGGCGCAGTGTGTAGGAATGGAGCCTGATGGGGAGAAACGGGAAGACAAACAAGAGCACGGAGGTCACGCAAACGAGCAAAGAGAGTTACTGTGAGGCGAATGGCGGAGTGCCGAGCTGTGCACTTTCGATGCGGGTGGAAAGGCAACAGACGGCGGAGCGAGGGCGTGGGGGCTAACAACCGGCACGTGATCAAGCCGCCAGACCAGACGCGCTCTGGCGACGTGCCGGGTGTAGCAGCTGCAGAAACAGCAGCACCAGCAGCAGCAACAACAACAACAGCAGCCGCAGCAGCAGCGATGACTGCAGCGAAAAAGCCAGCGGAGGAAAAAGCGCCGCGCGGCAAGGCTGGCGGCAGTTCGATCCGCCCACGAAAAACCGCGCGGCGTGTCATCCTCAGTAAAGAACACTAACCTGCGAACATGAGCGTCGGGGAAGGGGTTGGGGTGGGGAGAGGGAGGGAACTGCACCTCCGTTGGGAAAAAAAGCGCTCTGATTAGAAAAAAAAAAAATTCCCGCCGGGGGTAAGGGAGACTTCTGGTAACTAGGAAATACGGATAGGTGCCAAACTTGTGTCAGCGATGAATTTAGCTGCAGTTAACGCCCGTGCATCTTGCTGCTTGTACACAGGAAGAGATCTTTCCCATTCCCCCGCACGAACCTTCCCCTCCCTTTAGGTATCGACAACTACAGCCGCTAAGGCCACCAATGCCGCTGCCACTAAAACCAGTCTTTCGCCTGCTAGAGTTGCATGTGTGTGGGTGTGAGTGGGTGTGAGTGGGTGTGAGTGGGTGGGGGGAAATACTTCTGCCCAAGTGATCGTGGGGATACGCGCGGTCGAATGAGCCAAGAAATCACGAAAGCTCGTCTGCTTCGTTATCACGCCACTGCCCTAGCCTTAAATTCCGGCCGGGTATAGTGGGTGGGAAATCAATCAATCAATCAATCAATCAATCAATCAATCAATCAATCAATCAATCAATCAATCAAATCGCTATCTATCTAATCACAAAAGCCTAATCGTCAGCTGTCTGTCCACTTCCTCTCAGTTGTGTCCGCTTTCCGCGGTGTCACGATGACGTGGCGAGTTCGTTAGTTTTGAGGCGCTGATGACACTAGCATCGTCGTTTTCATCAGTCTGACACACGTCCCGCACGCCAGCGCGCTCGAAAGAAGGAAAGCCTGGCGGTCAAAATCCAGCTGTGGATACCGCATGAACGTAAACACCAGAGAGAGACAAGAGGTCGCTATACACATGTCATGTTGTACTTGTTCTAAACACCTTTTAAACACCTGCACTGCGGTGGAACTAGGATGAGTTTATGTCGCTGATTATTTAAAGCTGGTGTTCGAAAACTCCTGACACAACATATTTGTGACCCAAACGCCACATAAGAAGAAGCGGCATATTTTAAAACTGTTGTAGATACTACACTAGAGAAAATTTGCAGTGACCGTCCGCGCATGGGTTTTTGCTTGCCACAGTGGTGGGTGAGACAGCGATTACAGTTCAGACAAACGGACTGGAATGAATATTTTCGTGAATGACCAAATAATACAATGAGGGAAAAAGAAGGGCGAACCTTACCTTAAGAAAGACGGGAATCGAGAAAGCGGGAAGATGGAAGAAAGCTAGAACAGGTGTTCTGTGAACGCCTAACAAGGCGTGCCGATGTCGCGGTGACACCAACGGCTCTCCACATCGTTTTTCTGGCATCAATCAGGTCCCAGCCGCCTGACGGGCCTGAAGGCGCGACGACTGATGGGCTGCTGTGAGCAGAGTGGGCAATGATGGACGTCACAGCGCGCGGGGGTAAAAAGGTTGTCCCGTGACCTTCTTTAGGTCGTCGGGGAGTGGGGATGTACGATACCCCCCCCCACCCTTTTCTATGGGCCAGCATCGTGAGGCCGGTGCCTGTCTCCTCTCCCTCACTAACGTACTTTCCTTGACCTATGGATCAGGTATTGGCCGGGGGGGGGTGGGGGGACGTGCGACGCTCGGGCATCGAACCAGGGCCTACGGGTTCGGAGGCCAGCGCTCCAACCACACAGCCATTCGGCTTCGCGTGGGGAGCTCCCAGCAAACAGCTGCCCGATATCAGGCAAACACTGGCCCGAGGTGATCGCGCTTCTGATGACGTATTTTGACAAAGGTGTTAAAAATAAACTATCGACTGCAGGCTCGGTTCTTTGCGTCAGCTGTCAGATCAGAAGAGAAACTGACCCACATCTGCCGGCCGAACCCTCGCGAACCACGACCGTTTCGCTTCACGACTTAAAAAAGTGCTTAGCCGGTAAGTTTCCTTTGAGGATTGCATTTTTAGGCTGAGAGCTTCGGAAGCGCTCGACACAGGCGCCTATACTTCTGTGACAAAAAAATTCAACAGAGTGACGGAAGAGGGAGGATCCAAACGTCACTTTTACAGACACATCTAGGCTCAAAGAAATTGCCAGTCACACTATAAACACATCCGCCCACTTCCTGTGCGTACAGGGCGGTGACCTACAGGGTAGCTGTGGAGGTGGTGTTATTATTGATATGGCTAAACTTTCGTCATTCCAGCATTTCTATCATAGAAACTAATCACCGAATCTGTCTACATCTCCGATCGCGCAGCAATCTAAGCAAAACGCCGACCGAATTCTACTTTTAAAAAAGCATGAGTGAAATTCTTTCACGGCCAATGCTGTGAGACCCGCTGGCGTTCCCACGGTGTATCACCAGCGTCCTATCTGTACCACGTGCAGTGTATGACACGGCAGAGCTCGGCAGTAGAAAGACTGACCTTAATTCAGCGATTAAAAAAACTGTGGCTTGGCTGGGTCTCTACTGCTCAAAGACAACAGTGTGAAGCTCTTTCTCACTCGCTCGCTCGCTTTCGCGACTTCTGCGAACGCCGTCTGTGCCCGCAGCCCCATTTGCACAGGTAATGATACCTTGTTCAGTGAGGCAATTCCCCGCGGTGTCTCCGTACCTGCTAATTAGTTACACCGGCTCTTCTCTATCCAATGATTAGAGGTAGGTCCTAACGAGCGGGTTCGACAGGCGATGGAGAAGACAAGTTATAAAGCTCCGAATATACAGCTCACCTGCACACACGCAGGTAAGCTCAGGTGATACATGAGGCTATATGCGGTAAAGTTACAGGCAAGTAAATGACGCTTTCTCTCAAGCGGCGATTGCGCGATAAAGCAATGCCCTGGCGCTGCTGGGTTTTCTACAGCGGCCGATGTTCCCTGAAAACGTTTTCGACGCGAGAGGGGTGGATGAGGCGGGGAAACGAAGCACGTGTCAGCAGAAGGTGAGGAAGATAGATTAGGTCGCCGCCAGAAGCTGACACCAGCTATGAATGAAAGTTGCGTGAGGCCTGCCTATGACTCACGACGCTTAAAATACGACTGATCTGCTAGCCGCCAACGGGACCCTGTCAATCATTCGTAAGTGCCTCACAGTCAAATCATGCCATTGTAATCTCTAGTGGGTGTTATTTAACCTATCCTGGTAATCTTCTAGGAAACTACCGCAAACCCCTGCATCGCTTTGCTGGGAGCAGCGGAGAGAATCAATTAGCAAGCGCAAGAGCATGAAAAGGAACTTACGTTTGAGCGCAGCTTTCGGAGTCAGTCCCGCGTTACTGACGAAAACGTGTAGAGACCAAATCTATCACTACGAAAGATCTCGGCCGGCGACCGGCGCTAGGTAAACAACCATTACACGGGGAGACAAAACTCGCTCTCTCTTGTTGCCACCGACCCGCTAGGAAAGCACTTCCGACAACAGTGCAGGCAGCCACTGCACAGCACGTGGGTTTGCGAAGCGAAAGAAGCGAAGCCCCGTAGCAGACGACAAAAGTCTAACACAGCGCTCGACAGCTGTCACTTACACGCTGGCCTCCTTGTCTGTCACATAAACTTCACCTGTCCGTTTCGTCGTTGCTAGATTCTAGACTTCTGTGTTTGGAAGGCAAAAAAACGGGGTACTTACTAAAAGTGTTTCCCGTGCAATCCAAAGGTTTGAATGTTTGAACACAACCCAAGAGTGCCTCTTATAGCAATGGGGGCGGGACGAGGCCCGCTGAGTGACGTCCACGCTAGCCAATGAAGTAATCCTAGCGTTCCCACAACTATGCGAGGTGACTGGATGTGAACGGGTCCCCGTAGGCTTACAATCTCTCTGAAATTAGGAGCCCTCCCCCACCCCCACCCCCATTTTCTCAGGCTTCACTATGTACGCCTTGCCTGTCCGAGGTCCTATTAGCACGTCGGCGCATCGGATAGACCTCTCTCTAGCTCGCTCGCTACCTTTACACACAGGAGACCACGCGTGGCCGGATTAACTAGAATAGCGGGGACTGGGTGTGAGGCGGAAGGCAGTGGGGGACGCAAAACCGTGGGAGGAGGGTGGTGCGTAGCCGGCTAGAGGGAAGGTTTCGGCAGTGTCTCAGAGCGTTCGAAGACGATAAGCTAGGTGTTCGCCCCGCGAAACAAGCACGTTACTCGTGCGGCAGTAGAGATCCAGTCTGCCGGTCAGGACTCCTGAATCTTTCAAGTTTTCGACTGGGTCTGTGGATCTAACCAGTGCAAGAACGAGAATCATCCAAGCGAGAGCTTGAAAGGAAAGCGGCTCTCTACCGAGGCTCGTAGGTTAGTCCGAGTTCGCATTCGCTGTTTGTTGTTACGTGAGAGTCGAAACAACGCGGCCCGTTGATAGCGTAAAAGGGCTGACCCAGCTGCTAACGGGGCTGTACCGTGCCGGCGGTAAAAAGCTTCGCTTTTCTCGCCTCTAAGTGCACGCGTCCTTGCTTGTTTAGTCTGCGCGGGGAGGTAGACATAGTCTGAGCGCCGGAGTTCTTGAAGGACATTTGCACCGATCAGACACAGACGCACATTTCACCTGCCACATGATTTCGGCGTGTTTATTTCCGACCCCTGATACAAACGCGGCTTAATATAACTGTCAGTTACGCGCATGTTACTAGTCTCTTTTGTGTTTTCACCCAGGCTCCGAATGCATGTAAACTGTAGTAAATTTGTACCCGAATAGCGGATTTTTTAAGATCTGTCTCTGAAACGCCTCTTCGGCGATCTTGGAATAAGCTATTCGCTCCTGGGACCACATTATTACCGAATAACGAGAGGGGGGGGCAGCCTGTTCAGTTTTCGTGCATGGGAAACTGAAGGAAAAACTCAAAAGCGTCCGTGGGAGAGAGAGAGAGAGATAGGAAAGGAGGGTGAAGAGCGGAAAGGACAGGGTATGATGGAGAAGGAACAGGGTTAGAGAAGACCAAAGGAGAGCGAACGAAAGAAAGAAATGAAAGCAGCAGACACAAAAATAATGGGGGATGGAGGATAGCTCAAAACATTTATTACGAGAGGCCTCCGCTGAGAGAGAGAGAAATCACTCTCGAGTGACCGAGAGTTTCAGTGTCTTACAAGACAAATCGCCGACCGCAACACCGTCGCGCTGTCCAACGTCGGCAAGAGCAGAGAGCGGACATCGCGCGGTTCCGTACGTGTGACCATGCTTCCTCCACGCCATGACTCAGCTGCTCGCACCACCATCAGGTTCAAGCGCGGCGGCTCTGACGGATGTCATCGAGTCGCCCGCGACCGCGCCTCGGTGGTGCGTACGTCTTCGCTCGACCGTTTCCGCATCCCTTGACGTCAGGTGAGCCGTCAGCTTTTTGTTGCCGGCCAGGAAACGATCGGCGACGGCAACGGCAGGGCTGGAAGTGCTCGCACCGCCGCGTCGCACTGCGACCCTGAAGTGCCACAGGACACCGACCCCTTCAGCCCTGTCCTGGGTAGCAACATAACTGTAAACATCACATCTCTCCGAGGAAAGGGCGTGTGTTTACTTGCTGCTATGCTACTGATGTCACATCATTGTTCACTGACATCACTGCTTAGTGCTGCCTGTGTCTTTATTAGCGTGTTGTGCGACTGCTATTTTCCTTCCCGCGAAAGTTTTATTTGGTTTCTTCAATTACGATGACTTTTTTCTAACGTTTTTGCTGTTACCAATGTTTTATACGTCACCGAGACGACCGAGGGCTGGAATAATTTATTCTCTCACCTTTCACCCGTCTCCTTTCCTCTCACCCAGTTTCCATTTTTTAAATAAAAAAATTAGCTAACGTAAATCAGCTATTACTGGAAACCTTCCCTGCTTTCTCACGTACGTATTGCTTCTAACAACCATACCAAAAAATAAAAAAACTCTTAAAAATTATTCATTTTTCAGTAACACATCACTCACTTTTCTTGTCTTTCTTTCTCTCTTTCTTGTTTGAACTGTGCTGGTGATATGTTACAGAAGAAAAAACTCACTTTAATGGACGGATGGGGAGTAGGCCCTACTCCCACAGCTGAGATTATATACAACTGCGCAAAAATCAGAAAAGGAGGTGTTTGAACTTTCGTAGGAGAATTCCGTTTAACCTCAGCCGATATGTTGGAGTACTGTGCAGAGACTGGCTTGAAGACAGCTCACTTTCTGGCGCCTGCTTTGCGCTGGTGTCGTAAAACCACTTAATTTTGAGTGTAGTATACCTGGAATGGGCGTGGGGGAAAAAGAATCTGAGAAACAAATAGGGAAAAGTGCAAGAAGGATCTATAACTTACAGAGTGAAAATCAATGTGCTTGGATTGGACAAGCGTAGGCAGGAAACACACATATTACCCTCTACCTTTGAGTACCAAGCGTAGGGCCTAGAGAGTATTGAACATTCCGGCCACCAACGTCCTCCTTTGGGGGGGTTTATGGCTAAAGAAAACAGTCAATGGGTGGCATATTGGAACAGTTTCACGGAACCAGTCTACTGCGGGCGTGAAACGTTTTTATCGTTTTGAGTGGTTGATAAATCTAGTTCCACTCTCATCTCAATGCCACTTAACTCATAAAACCATCGAGAACGTATGTGGAAAAGAATCGAACGGTTTGAAGTACAGTTTAGTTGGATTTAAGTTCCTCCCAACCCCACCCCGCATCTACTGCTCTCCTCCTCCGCACGCACACCTGGTCTATGTCTCGTAATTCTAGGCAACGAGAAAGTTCGCAAGTCTGATAGTTTAGAGGTCAAGCTGACCCAGTAAATTATGGTAGTCAGAAGTTCATCAACAGCTGTCTTAATGAGTTTAGCAGTTGTCACAGGTAATCCGTTCAGCAGTGTTTTTTTCTTATAAAACAGCTAACCAGGTAAACGTTCGTGAAATGGCACC
>SMGT01010948.1:809833-864690 GCA_004794575.1 Lanistes nyassanus | reverse complement strand
CACACTCGCCTGGTCTGAAGCGTGATTCCGATATCCGGATCCTGCTGCGCTGTTAACAAGCAATAAAACTGTAAACAGCGATCCTATATCTCTAAGGAGGATTAGGAAAAGAACAAGAAAAATGTGAAGTAAATTTCCGCCTGAAGTAAATTTCCACCTGAAGACGTTGGAGTATACTAGCAATATCGTCTAAAAGGAATTGAAATATAAAGGATGGTGATGTTTGCAGTTACAAACGACTAGCTCGTAGATCGGTGACTTGCTTTGTTCCATGGTGTGAAGGTAGTTTATTGAACAACATTTTAAAATAAAACAGGATGTATTATTGGAAAAAAAGGAATGACTCAGTTTCGTGAGTAACAAAACTGGATACTCAGTAGAAGTCGTTGTTTTCCCCTCTTACTCAGAGTACTCTGCTCTTTTTCTTGTACGAAAAACAGTAGGAACGATCGTCATTATTATCATCGTTATCGTCGTCATCGTAAGCATTACTGCGGACATCACTGCTGCTGGCACTACAACCGCAGACATAACCTGTATCCCTTCCTGCTGAAGCTACACGAAGAGATAACCGCAAAACTTTCATTACGTCATTCGTCCTTCTCCTGGCAGATTTTTATTAACCAAGACAGTGTCAGATGTATGTTCGTTGTTGATCACCACGTAGTCAAACTCACGTTTGATGCCAATTTAAAATTCCTGGGGTGATTTACACGAGCGTTTGTATATTCTGCTTATACTTAAATGTCCACGCAAAATAAACAAAGATAAAAGGCCTTACGACCACTCTTATGACCGGAAGAGCAGATACCAATTCTCATTCAAGCAGCCACTTGTTCCAGTGACACGATGATCAGTAAAATTGCCTGACAAGGGTTACCCAATCAGTCCCATGGGGCCGACCGCGTGGGGATAGATTTCAACGTCGTGTCGTGAACCTTCATTAGTCCATTTCTTCCTCGCTTTTCTCTCTTCCTCCCTTGTTTCCTCTTTGTTGTCGTGAGCCTACTACCTCCTAACAGGGTCCCAAGGCGATCTTTGTTTACACCTGACTGCTGTGTTTCTCTACTGTTTCTCGTGCTCTATTCTGCTGACATCTGATTCCCGGAATGTCACTTCACATCGGCTGTCACCTAATCTATTCTGTGTGATCTGTGTGTTGCTTTTTAATCATTGTTTCTAGTTCATCCCCGTGTTTATTGTGTTTGTAGATAGAACTGGTGTGTGACTATGATTGTAGCTCAAGAATGGCGTGTGCGTGCGTCTGTGCAAACAAAAGTAGTGCTAGCGACAGCCAGTACACTGAGACTAGTATCTTATTAGGTCGCTAAAAACTATGGCTTACCAGCAGTTCCAACCCCACGTTTGAGCGCAGTCCGGAGTATCGCATCATCTGTGGTTAAACGGGGTCTGGAACTTTCACCATGTTTCTCAAACTTTTTATGTATTACACCGGATCAAAACGAGCCTATTGCATCTGAGGTCGTTTGTTTGTACATTTAGCCCCACTGGAACCTCATCGCATGGCAAAACTAGGCTGCGCCTCTTCTTGATGTATTTTTGATAAACCTGGAAAATTAATGACAGCAAACATTTTGCGCAGCTGAAGTGACCGATATTTCTTTTCCTTTTCGCTCAAAAACAGTGGGGAAATACCTGCAGAGCAGGTGTAGCTGCAATGGTTCTTCAAAACTGTCATCAAGGGTGCCGTTATACGATGAGAAACGATAAACAAACATCCAACAATAAAAAAAACAGCATTGATAACGCTGACGCTCATGATGGTTGTCATCGTATAACGGCACTCCTTCATGACAGTTTTCTACCTTCTGGTTAGACGCTGTTTTCCTTTGTGGCTTCTGTTTCGTGTTCTTGTTTCTTTTTGTTTTTATAAAAATCTTCTTGTTTCAGCTTTCAATTCGCATACAAAGCTCACAGGCTCCCATTTTCATCCTCCGCTAAAGATCGAAACAAGAGTACGTCTAGGGACAATTGTTACTGAAGCAGGTGTAAACTTCAAACTTTATATATTTTCAAGTTTTCTTTTCCCGGGAAAATGGAGGCGATGAGAGCAGAAACTAATCCTAAGGCAATGATTGCCTCATTTACCGATTACAACAAAACACAGTGTGAAAGTTTAGCCTGCACGTTTTTCACATTAAAACCAGAAAAAATTCCTCCCGTTTAATATAATGTCTGTGCACACAAGCAAATACAAAAATCACGCGTTTGAAAGTAAATAAGTAAATGATCGAGTCCATAGAGATACCCTACGCTTGGCTGGAACCCCAGAGGTCTGACGTATGCACAGAGGCGTGAGATCCTGCCTACGCATGCGCAAAAGGTGCAAAACCCTCCGAGGTAGTGAGGTTCCTATCGGGTAGGCGCTGAGCAACTAGATGGTGTCTGGCAACGGCAGTGTGTGGCATCGCTTGTCCACGAAGGAGGGAGCGGTGAGCAGGTGAGCACGCTCTAGTTATCATACCCCCTCCCCCGACCTGTTCACATCCAGGACAGGTTTCTCCTTTTCTCAACCTCCCCGGTTTTTTTCCTTGTGACCTTCGCTCCTGCTTCTTCCTGACCTCAGCTGTTCCTTTCCTCTTTCCCCTCCCTTCCGGTTTTGCTCTCTCACTTTCTTAGGTTCTCCGCTTCCCTTCCAACTCCTACTCATGTTTTATTCCAATTTTTCCCTCCTTGTTTGCTCTCCCGCCTTTCCTTCCTCCCCATCCCGTCGGGGTAGGTGCCTGCGCGGAAGCTGTGTTCACGCTTGTTCGACATGGCGTCAGTATCTAATCGCCCATCAAACTCGGTGCGGACTTGACAGAGTCATCCTGTGCCACTTCCACTCAATTAGGCATCCCTCTGCCTTCCTCGCCCACCCCCACCCCATCCCACCCCAATCCCCACCCCCAACCCCAACCTACGCCGCTCAAATCGGCGACATCTTCCCGATGTAATTCGCATGCGGGGGTGGAGAAAAGGCCCGGGAAAGTGAAATGGGAGGAGGGGGGATGGCCCGGCCCTCGTGTATTTGCGTCTATCGGGTATGCATGCGTTATTGGAACCCTTGCAGTGGGAACAATTCGGCTTGAAGAGTTGGAACCATTGGAGGAGTCGGGCGCACGGATACCCGGTCGTGGTGTCGACGCCAACGTGCCATACAGCCAGCGGCTGGCACTAGTCAACCGATTTTCTCTCCCACCCCGATCACCTGACATATCGCGCTCCAGAGGAAAGCTTGCTATCTCGCGTACGTGGTACAAGGTCTCCCCCAGACTGCAGTTGCGTTCTCGTTACCAGCACGTCTCCGCTTGCACAGATCAGTCGCCTTCGTATTCAGTACATTCGTTACTTAAAAAACCCAGTGGAAAAACAAATCGAGATAAGTATGAGCGGTTGATTTCGTCAGCGAAAACCATCTTGACTCCAAGATACCTTCTTTCTGATCTCCGACGTCTGGTTGTCATCTTAGGAGAGCAATTCTTTCTACTCCTAACGTGTCTTCTCACGCGCTTACCTTCACACGACTGACGTTAAGAGGACGACAATGAGAGGCGGAAACCAAACCCTGCATTACTTATGATATATCAATCCCTGCATAAAACACACCTCCTCGTCCACTTACAATCTCACGGGAAGGAATCACATAATTCAGTCATGCAGTGAAAGATGGCTATTATTTACATATGAATGAATGAGATGGCGCTTTTATCAAAGAGAACATTCCGGCTTTCTTTAAGCGTCAATTTAAAATTTAAGCTAGGTCTATATATTAGACACATCTCCCATCACCTAGTATAAACAAACAAACAACAATAAAGCTCACATACATTGCTTAAGAGCGACTGCATAGACTGATCACTTGTAGAAAGTTCACACTGTCACCTGTCACTCGTAGTTTAGCCTATTAGCTCCTCCTTTTCTTCACACCTTGGTAGGTGGGCGATACGTCATTAGCCATGACCGGCTGATAGCTCCGCCCCGACCTAGGGTGCCAGAACTAGTTTGAACTAGAATAGGCGGTTCCTGGAAACGCAGTACGAGAAAGGAAAGGGTACTTAAGCCTGGATATTGGATAGATGGGATACACACAGAGAGGACAGGACATGGAGAGAGAGTTAATGTAGGAAGACCAAGTGAAGCGGACACGTGCAGACCCACGGACCTCCTACCATAAACTTATCTTAGAGTCTGGGACTCGGGTTGAATTAAGATAGGTGGTTTTATCCTGCCGGAGACAGGAGACGTCATAAGCTAGTGGCCGGGCAATAACGCCAAGAGATGGTATAGAGTGTAGGGCTGATCGTTGTGACGTGACGGGTCGTACCTTATCTAACGGAACTCGACTTCTCAGAATTACTGGACAAACTTTTATGGTGATCTCGTAAACGTAGATTTAATTGAGCAATCGTCACCAAAACCTTTACTGCCTCAGGTCAATGGTCTCTACACCAAAGGGTGACGACGCTATGAAATAATGTGAATAACTAGAGAAATCTACCGAGGGAAACGATTCTCATACTCTGACACGTTCGCTCATAGCTTCCTTGCTGGTCGTTGAATAGCTTTGGAAGTGTGTATTGCAGAAGTAGTTGTTTCAGTAGTGACGAGAGTAGGAGCTCTGTTGACGGTCACTCACTGTATTTGTGTATTGAGGAATAGCTTTAGAATTGTGTATCACAGAAATAGCTGTTTCAGTAGTGACAAGAGTAGGAGCTCTGTTGTCGGTCACTTACTGTATTTGTGTATAGAGCGGGATCATAGGCCGTGTCGCAGTTTGATTTCCCCTCTGGAGTTTGATTATCTTCTTTGTCTGATACGGCGTGGTATGACGTAATCAGGCAGCGTCTTACCCTAGACACGAGCACGGTGATTCTCTGTAAATAATCTGTAGATATAGTTGATGTTGTCGAGCCAGTTAGTGCTTGAAATATATGTTGAATAACGGTTCGCTGCAGTTGTGTGTTTTACGAGGGTGGGGGCTCTTGAGCTAGTAGTGTTTTGCCTGTGTGAGACTGAGCGAGCGTGTCAGAGTATGAGAATCTTTTCCCTCGGTAGATTTCTCTAGTTATTCACATTATTTCATAGCGTCGTCACCCTCTGGTGTAGAAATCATTGACCTGTTGCAGTAAAGGTTTTGGTGACGGTTGCTCAATTAAATCTACATTTTACGAGGTCACCATAAAAGTTTGTCCAGTAATTCTCAGAAGTCAACTCCAATAAGTTAAGGTACGGCCCGCCACGTCACACACACCACCCGAAACGACGGGCGTTTTACAGTTGGCACAACAGTATGTACCATAGAAGGTGCCCCTCGCTGCTCGACCAACGATGCCGTGATAAGATGTTTCCTCGCCGCATCCTCTGTGATAACAGCAGACTTCATTTTGTCGAACCCTTTATAGGTGTCACCGAGGAAGCCTGGACATAATGTCAACCAGGAACAGCAGGCGTTTCTCATTGACGTCATACAGTCACCTTACAGTGTGACATCCCAGGCCAATCCTTGACCTCTGAACTCTTTCCACACAAGTCCAGCCACTTAGAAACTTCTATTGGACCAGACCCCTGCGTTTTGCTTCAAGCCGTTTTGCCTGGCTTTTCTTCAATTCGGTTACCTTGTTCACATTCCGTGATTGATACTTTATTCCTCGGCTGAGGAGTCACACATGCACCTCTTCTATACAATATTGACCCAGTTACTTGACATTCCAATACACCCATTTGCAACTATAAGACAAATTAACTACTCTTCTCTATCAATCACAGGAATAGGCCTAGCTCCCTTAAGTTCTAGCGGCTAGGGTGGTGAAGTTGCTGTTTTTCTACCCCTTGGTCTAGGACCTGTCATTATCACATGGCAGTTCACTTTGAACTACTATCAAATCAGAAGTTGGTAACGTTGCTGTCTAAATGTGTTATTGTGATGCAGCTCCCTACCATTAACTAACCCTTGCACCTCACAAAATTTAGCACTGACCATTAATTGAGATCTCTGTCTGCCCCAGAGTAATAGAATCAAATGAACACCATTCTTCACCCTAACACTACCTCAGTCCATACAGGAGCGATCCCCAGTCAACTAGACCTCAACTGGATGTGTCAACTTAACTTCAGCTGGGCTTAGGAAATGTGAAAGAGGCATCTTAAGGTGTGCTACTGAGTCGTTACGTGGTCTGCTCAGACAGAGGCTTAAAATATAGAATTTTAACAAACAGTAGGAAATAAGAATATAAGCAAACGAATTGCAACACAGTCCGTGATATAAATTATTAGTCCTACGAGACACAAAACCTGACACTGGCGATTCTTCATTTTGAAGTTTCTGTGCTCTGCACATACTGTTTCTAACCATTTGGTTTTTTCTCTTCAATGGAAAAGGTTGCAGGACGCATACAACTCTCGACGGTTTTGTTTTGATAATATCTTGAAATTAATCAGATTATCCTTTACGGCATTCAACGACCAATTGCCAAGAAGGGGTGTTTTTGGCCGCGGTAGTTGACAGCCAAAGTTAATGCAAAAATAGGCATACAAATTAAATTTCTGGCTCAGTAACTTCAGTTCACCACAAATCTATCTTTCTTTACGCCAATCAATTCCAGACCACGTAGTATAAATTTGGGAATAAATAAAAATTGTTTTCGAGTTACAAAGTCTTAGGTCTTAAAGAAACTTTTAAGTACTTATCAGTCTAAATCATAAAAGCATTAAGAAGCGATTTTCTGGAGATTTTTAAGATGGCACATTTTTTTCTACGCGAAGAACATGATCGATTTTTGGATGGGTCTTTAGACGACGAAATAATTTTTTCCTCTTTTAAAATGGAAATGCTTGAGTGCTTAATCCAGGAATAAGACAGTTCTGCGCACATTCCTTTGTCGGCGGAGACCTTGAGGGGCCTGTCTAAAGCCCAGGATATCTAGTTCAGCTGTTAAGCACTCGTGCAAGACTGCTTGTGCCTGCTGCGTCTCCTTCCATTCCAGCGTTGCTTCAGAGGGGGGCAATCTCTAACTGCCGAATGATGATACTGGAGTCCCCACTCGTTGGACTTGCCACCCGGTGTCCACTTGTAAGTACGGATCAAATCTTGACTTTTGATGGGGGTGTCGTTGCTTGCAGTGTAAGAAGTGCAGCAGGGTACAAGCCAGTGGAAAATGCTCTTTTGCAAACGAGGTAACTTTCGTCCAGCGCAAGGTATGCGGGGTGACGAGGCAGCCCTGTTCTCACGGCTGTATCATGAAAGAGCGTCCAGCAGAGATCTGACCAGCCGATGCTGCGCCAGTGGTCCCAAGAACCAGTTTGATGGTCGGAGATGTCTATGTAGTCTGCAAAATGTTTAGCTTGAGTACTCCTGGATTCGAACCAGCACTCAAATCCAGGGCCCACCTTTCAACACACTCATACGAACAAACGCTTGATGAGTTAATCTCGAGACAAGTAAATATTGAAAAGTTTAATCACAGCTGTTGTAAATTCGTGTAATTAGCGTTTTAAAAGGATTGCAGTGTGCGCATGCATTGATGGTGTATGTGTCAAAGTACTTTTACGCAAATACTCTCTCTCCGTGTGTCTCACACACACACACACCCATACAAACTTCTTTTTGTGTAACAATAGCTTACCCTTGCCTTTTTCTTAGAGTTAGTTCAACCTCACTCTCTTGCACTGATGTACTTGAGATAATGATTGTATGCGCAAGGTACCACACACACACACACACACGTGTAAATGGAGAAATCCGAGACTAAATGTGCTTTCTTTTCTCTCTTCTATGTTCTCTCTCGTCACTCTCTCTTCTCTTGCCTTCTTTCACATATGCTTTGTCAGTGTTTAGTGTTTGCTAGTGTAAGGATGTTGGATACCTGTGGAGTGTGCTACCTCAGTGTGTGTACATGGTTGCGAATTAACAAATAATTAAAAAAGAAAAAGAAATATTCCCCTATGTTTGCAAAACTTCCTGATTATTATCTACCGGCTGATCAGGATAAATATAAAGACAATTCTTGAGGTGTATTTTTATATATTTGCTGACAATCTCCTTTATTTTCCAGCCTACTTCACTCCCATTTTATCTGTTAGACAATACATGTTTTTTTATGTTCATTACTAAAAAAAAGTGTTTCGTAATAGCTGGTGCATGTAGACTAATTCACAGACGAGTTTGTCCCCTTTTGAAACGACTGATGTAGGCGTCTCTTTGCAAAGATCTGCTAGCGAAAAATCCTGTTTGTCTCGCTTAATACTGCACGCTGTATTTCTACCTGTCTCGTGCGGGGGCCACTGGGAATATCTCATGCACATTAGACTGTCCAAAACATGTTTATCTATTTTTTCTGAAAATTCAGATAGGCCCTGTATTCAGTTACTTATTTAAGCAATGTTTTCATGTTCCTTTGCAAAATACCTCATCTATCACGCAACTTGTAGACCTATCCTCCACGAATTTCTCCGGTTGTTCAGTAGGGGAGGGAGGAGACCCGAACACAAACCTGGTCTTTGATGTCGCCGTGGGTGTCCAGTGTGCTCAATCCCAACCCCAGCCCACGCCGTTGTTTAGGTAGGTGGCGCTCTTTCGGCGCTGACGAGATCACAACACCTAACGCGAGAGAAAGCCAGTTTCGAAAAGGTGAGCAGGCACTGGGGTGATTTTGAAGTTTGCAAAGCACTCGATGCGTACCATCACACGTTCTGTCAGGTGTGCTTAGCCACCGAGGGGGCTGGCCCCACCCTGCACCTCCTCCCGCCAGCAGCTCGACACGTTTAAGGAGAGATTGCCTCGGAAAAAGATCTTTCTAAGCATTCATTGGAGGTATGCAGAACGCAGTTAAAGGATCTGGCTCACAGGTGTATGACCACGATGAGGGACAATTTCAGGCGCGGAAACTGAAGATGCAGAAAAGAACAACATTTTAGCATGGTTTTTTTTGGATGTTTTTACAAATTAGTCTAACCGTACGAGCCAGTCGTTAAAGAATTATTGAGGAGACACTTCGTCCTACAAGGCACAACAACAGACACTACTTTGTCTAGTAGTCGGCAGAATACACCCTGGGTACCTGCGTGAGATGCTGGAGTCCTTTGCTCTTTTCACGTCTTTGGCTAATATGGCGAGGGGTCGAGGTCCGTGGGTCTACAAGTGTCTGCTTTCACTAGGTCTCCCTGCATTGACTCTCTCTCCATGTCCTGTCTCTGGGTGTGTATCTCTAATCGCGTTTTTACCTTCTTAAGCAGTAGGCGTTCTGACGCATTAACCTTGAGTAAACCGGTTCTGGTCAGACTAGGTGGAGCAGGGCAGCTGCCATGACCAATGGCGTATCACTCACCTACCTAAGCGTGCAGAAAAGGGGAGGAGCTAGCTGGCTAATCTAAGAGTGACAGGTGATACCCTAGGAGTGACATGTGAATGTGTGTCGTTTGGACATTTTCATCCGTTTCTGTTATATTTTTGAACTGGAAGATGATCAGCTGCTGCAAAAGCAGGCGATGAAGAGCAGAATCTCGAACGACAGGACAGACAATAATTAGCCCTGAAACTGACACCCGCTGTTCTAATCTGAGCAAATCTTTCTTCAAAATTTTTTGCAGTCCTGGATATTCAGTTACACGCATTAAAAAGGAGAAACTGTTTCTGCTATTCGTCGAAATTGAGCTACTAGGTGCAGGTGGACCGAGTTACAGATTGTCATTAAGCACAAGGAAGGACTAAATAGCGCGAATTTCAAGAGGACAATATTCTCAGAGCGCTCTTCACAAGAGATTGGTATTGTCGCTTATTTTATGAACCACACGTCACGATCAAGTCCCGTTTTTACTGTCCGTTTAATTAGCGAGATGATAGCTACACACAATATTGAGAACACGACGATGGCAAAGTTTCTCTGTCGGTCATCGTTTGTACGTATGCATGCATAAGTGTCTCACTCGCTGTCAGTATGTTAATCCACCTGTCGTTTGTCTGTCTGTGAGTAGCTGCGTGCGAG
Source organism: Lanistes nyassanus (assembly GCA_004794575.1). Lineage (NCBI taxonomy): Eukaryota > Metazoa > Mollusca > Gastropoda > Architaenioglossa > Ampullariidae > Lanistes > Lanistes nyassanus. The sequence goes on along the minus strand of SMGT01010948.1, from coordinate 854,707 downwards.
CTCGAGCACTTGCTCATACAAATGGAAGGTCAAGTGTCATGCCTCAGGCTATTTCAGTGGCTGACTATCAGATTCCGTTGTTTGTTTTATTCGTATGTGTGTTTTTGTGTATGCGGATGTATGTGGGTGGACGCATGTACACATTGATGTAATCATGGTTGGCTTACAATACAGATAGATGGATGGATATCGAAAAGGGCATCAAAAAAGTCGATGAACGTGCAGGATCTCTAACAAAAAAAAAACAAACAAAAAAAAAACAAAACAACAGACAATCACTGTAATCGACACCGGCTGTTTTAATCTGAGCAAATCTTTCTTTACGTTTTTGCAGTTCTCGATATCCACAGTCGAGATCCAAGGAACTCATCACCTCGAAATATGCATGCCGAACATTCATGCTTCACAGAATACATACAAATATCGATACAACTATTGGAAGTCCTAATCAATTTCCGGCAACCTTGCAGGTAGGCGTTAGGCTTTCCTAACGCGCGTGTATGTCCTAATGCTTGCATCGGGGGAAGATGGCGGTTCATTTGCCATTCCGCAGGGAGAGAGGGCATTATGAAAGGCATTTATTAATTGAAATCTTATTGTTAATATTATTAAAGCTATGAATTAGCGTATTAGGCCCGCTTTAAAGCAGGACACACCCAGCGTATGAAGTCAGACGCTAGTCACAATCAGAAACCGAAATTCCCGTCAGCCTGCTGCCCCCTCCTCCCCCCCCCCCAAGGTCCCCGTGCATTATCTGGGGTGGAGACACGCAGGCGCGAAAAGCATGCATACCAAACGCCCGTGCGAAACGTACATTTAACAATCAATGGAAGGCCCCTCACTGTCGGCATGTTAGCGGCGATAAACTAACAGAAGCAGGCAAGGCACCTCCCAACACCATATTCCTCCTGATCGCTAACGGAAGGCTTCGGCCAGACGAGAGAAAGAGAAAGAAAAAATGGGGAGGGAGGGGGCCCGTGCGTGTCGGAGCGCCAGTAAGTGGATCTCTCACAGGTAAACTTATTTTCAATTAACGGCCAGCCTCGCTTTTTGCGTCTTTGAGAAGAGTCGATCGTCTGCCTGTCTCTGTCGCACGGCGGGCATGGCCCGGCGGTGTTCTTAATATATTGGCGCCGCCAGTACCGGCGACTTTTTGGTGGCGCGGGTGGAGGGGGTGGTCAATGGGAAAGAGGGACTGAGGGGGAAGGACCTCTGAGATAGGGGTGTAGGGGTAGGGTGGGAAGGAAGAACGACCAGAAGAAAAGGAGCGGGGCGTGTTAAAAAGATTGACTTTTCACAAGAAGTGTATGGCGAGCAGACGGCGAGTGTGTGTAGAATGCATACACCAAGATATCGCCTTGTATCCCAGACGTGCTGGAGTCCATTGTGACACGTGTTGCGCCCCGCAGGGCCAAGGTCCTAGGATCGCGTCAGAAAAAAAGGTACCCGTCAAAGATTCGTGTGTTTAACCTGCTGGAAACCCTTTGAGAAAGCTTGTCGGACCGCGTGTGACGCAGCCGCGACAGGCGGGGTGAATAGCATTCGCCCCTTTTGATGAGACGAAACAGGCGCGGCGGGTTTGGGGGAGGGACTACAGAAAAAAAGGGCAAGAAAAACCAAGACATCATAAGATCAGTATCTGCAACTCGCATACGCACTGGTGCACGCTCTCACAAAGCACGCACACACGCACTAATACACGTAGGGAAAAGCCTGCGCGCGCACATGCACATACAGACGCACAGACATGCTCATTCAATCGCTCTGGAAGTGTGAATTCCTTTGGCTGTCCCTTCCTATCCTCGTCTCTGTGTTCACTCGCAGGCGACGTGTTCATAATTGCACGATAATACGCGAGTGTCACTGGGTGGTCCGGGTCTGAGAAGGAAATACTCCAAATCTTCAAGGACTTAAAAGGTAAGAACTGTAGCTGCCGCACTCAGTCTTGGAACAAAGAGAACCCAATTCCTAGCCTGCCTTTAAGTAAAGAATCAGGGAATCAAAAGGATGCCCCCACCCTAGCGTGGTGATTTTTCTTCAGACAATTATTAAGTGATTTTCTTGAGCAAGTGTCGTTACTTGAAGTTAAAAAAAAAGTTTTCTTTCTTTTTTCTTTCTTATGATAAACAGTAAACAAAAAAGACCAAAGTTGACACAACTAAATCAAATCAATGGTTATAACGACATTCTCTATGTGATGGGCAAGCAGGCCGACAAGAGACGTCCTTACGAACACGTACGCGCAAACACACAGATGTTCATCCGGGTAGTCGTGTAACCGACATCGTCTGCAACTGGCCAACGTTTCTAGTCCTAATCAATTCAGGCAATCCTGCAGTTAGGCTTTACGCCTTCCCAACGCGCGTGCGTATACACTGGGAGAAGACGGCGGTTAATTTGCCATTCCGGTCGCGCGAACTAGGAACACACGACGCATCACGACTCCTGACAAAAGACAAAAAGTCAGGTATGCAAGCTGCTGTACCAAGGGATCAAGGGGACGCAAGCCACTCTTCGGGTGATTGTCTCCCGCTCAGCTCTCGACCATCCTTTGGCGGACGTCTCATGAATGGATTAACTCACTTTCCGCGATCCTTTCCCCTCACCCCACTTTTCCCAGGAACACAACCGCTAACCCGGGTTCAATTTCGTGGACACAACCTGGGACGGGCTGTTAATACCGCATCCCACTACACGAAGACACAGGCAATGAGAAAGCGCGCGTACAGATCTTGTGCAAATGCCAGAAATCAGCGAGATATACGCTTTCTTTTGTTCGTAAATGTACAGTTATGCGCAGGGACGAAAGTGGGGACCAAGAGTCGTGGGTTCGAATGCAACAGCTGGGTGACCATTGTTTCTTTCGGGTATTCCCGATTCCTTACCACATCCATTCCCGTTTCCACTGATACCTCCCTACCAGGGAGGACATCAGTCTAGCAGCAGCTTTAGCAGACAGATAGGGTCGGATGCAAGCACTCCTCCGGAGCTTAACAAAAGTTGCCCGGCACACAGAACCGATATGTGGTTGTTTGGCAAGTGTTGGATCAAGGTGTGCACCGAGATACTTGACTGAGGATTTGAAAGGAATTGTTTCACCCCCAGTATCAGCGAACTCACAGTGGGCAGACCCGAGACGTGTAGTAGAACCTACTGACATGACCTCGGTTTTGTCTGTGTTAAGCTTTAGCTTGTTACTGTATATCCAGTGCATCACATCGTCAATATAAGACTGAATGTTAGATAAGGCAGCAGCAATCTGTGCAAATCACTTCGGTGTCATCAGCATACTTATGATAGTCACAATCGTGGGCAGCTATGACGGCAGACAGCAGTTGAACATATAGAGTGAACAGTACAGTCCCGAGGACCGAACCCCGGGGGACCCCGTAGACGAGTGAGTGCGGAGATGAAACCACGTCATCGATAATGACGGATTGTTCACGACTGCTCAGGTAGGACCTGAACCAATCAAGGGCGCTGCCCTTAATACCAAAGGACGTATTCAAACGGTCAAGAAAGATGTGATGGCCCAGGGTGTCGAATGTTGCGCTTAAATCAAGTAAAGCAACCACAGACACGAGTCTCTCATCGGCATCTGAAAGCAGACCATTGATGACATAGAGAACCGCGGTTTCGATGCTGTGGTTTTTTTCTGTACGCTGACTGGAGATAATCAAGGAGTTATTCTGAGATGGATGGGCCTGAAACTGGGAAAGAACAATTCTTTCCAAAATCTTTAAAATGAAAGGAAGATTGGAGACAAGACGATAGTTACCCAACTGATTAGGGTGAAAACCGGGTTTCTTAAGGAGTGGCGTCAGAACAGGAATCTAGGAAATTCATCGAGGAACCTGCGATTCGTCAGTTGGTTTCGCCTGCTGGGTGTTGGTCTGTAAAGGGACACTAGGAAAACGGATGTCACCAGTGAGGCAGAGGGCAGCAGCTTCAAAACAGTTGTGTGAAGAAAGTGGCTTAAACGACACACAGTAGATGAGGCATTCTTTCACGATAAAAGCAATACCGCCGCCACGAGCATCAACACGTGGGAAGGAGCGTACAACCAAGTCTCTGGGACATACACCTCACCACCCTGAGGGTACAACCAAGTCTCTGGGACATACACCTCACCACCCTGAGGGTACAACCAAGTCTCTGTCATCATGAGGATGTCGACCTCATTATCCAGAACCTATTCATAAAGATCACTGCCTTTTTGTCTACACGACTAAGCAATAAAGTACGCAATCTTAATGAATGAAGCGGTATTGGAGAAATGTTTGGTGCTACCTGGATGGACACGAGTGATCCGCCTAAGATTTCCGTGGCTTGCCCCGACAGGGCGACGTGCGCAGGGCGAATGTCGAGTCGGGTGCGACGTACGACCACAAGGAGTTGCGCGACACAACACGCCAATAGACCGCTGATTACGTTGACCACCTCTGCGTGAACCCAGCTTGGAGACCTGGTATCCAGTACCCAACAGACGGAGCACAACTGTCGAGGCCCTATGCTCCACAAGGAGAAAAGAGGATTAAACTAACTAACTAACTAACTAACTAACTAACTAACTAACTAACTAACTAACTAACTAACTAACTAACTAACTAACTAACTAACTAACTAACTAGTGGGACACAGCAACGGCTTCGAAGTTTGACAGGATCCTAGAGCAGGGGATATGAAGACTTTGTATTGTGTTGTTTTGTGTTGTTTCGTGTCGTATTGTGTCGTGTTGTTGTTTATTGTTGTGTCGTGTTGTGTTTATTGTGTTGTGTTGCTGTGTTGTGTTGTATTATGTTCTTTACTTTTTAGATTTTTGTTCTCTTCTTTTTTCTTGGTTAAAAAGAAAACTCAAACGAAAGAAGCTCAGGGCATATATTTTCTTTTTCAAATCCTGTCGTTTTCACTTAAAAAAAATGCCTAGCCACAGGGCTTCTATTGTCACGGGCGTGCACAGTTGACAGGGAGACAGGTAAAATTTATGACACTTTGTGCTTTTAAAAAACCCTTCCGTATGGTCTATGTTTGCTGTCTGCAGCTCGGATGGCAATGCTTTCTTTGATGCCGTTCATGCACTGTCCCACTGCCCCACATCAAGCATTCGCCTCTGGCAGATCGCGCAAACGTGACTTTTTTTGCCCCCTACATCCGCTGATGCGATGAAAAGCTCCTATACTCTTCGCCATGCATAATGAATATTACATATAACACAACTAGCAATAAAGGAGAGATATAATGGGTTTTCCTTGTTTAGAGAGGATTCGAGAAATTAGCCCCAAGGATTTTTTTTTAGCTTTTTTTTAATCGTCTGCTTCTGGGTTTTTTTTCTGTTAGGGGCTGACCGACTCGTGCCCAGCTATTTCGCCATTTAGGCTCTTAACACTCCGGTCAAAGGCAGGGCAGCGTTGAACATGTTGAACATGTAACTGTAAACGCTTGCAGTGGAGAGCGGAATGGCAGTGTGTGTGTGTGTGCGCGCGCGTGCGTGCGTTAGTGGTTGACTTCGCAGCAGCTTTCCCTCCTCCCCATCTTTCTCCTATGACGAAAATGTCTTTATGACGCTATTTGTGCCACTCTCAATCCCCACCCACCCACCCAACTCACTTACCAACCCACCACCCACCCATCCACCCATCCACTCACTCACTGAAGAAACTTACAAGCCGCTATAAGCCGTAGCTGAAAATCTAGCCTGTCCTGCAAAAGAGTTCATATGTCCTTTTCACACATTAAGGTGCACGAAAAACAGACCTTAAAACCACACTTATGCCGACCGCTCATGCAAGCCACCCCAGGGTTTTACAGTTGTGCCGGTTCAGTCACCGCAGATACATTCGCAATATAAAGGAAAACGCGGCTGGGCTTCCTAAGAGTTTCAGTCTTTCTTTTGGTAAGAGGCTGTCAATTCATCGTCTGAATTTTGGGAGGAGTCTTGGTCGGCCGCACCTCCTCACAGGTTTTGTCGGAGTTTTCTGAAGTCCCAGAACCAGGGACGACCTATCGGTTGACAGCTGTGAGTGAAGGCCGAGTCAAACTTCAACAAACGTGCCATGAATTGTGTCGTGGACGGAAATGCCATTACAGACGAAATTTATGAAGGGCAGAGGAGACACGACAGTGCAGTCCAACGCCTGGGTGTTTGCTGACCGGACTCTGGAATAAATTTGAGGATAGAGGGTTGGTTGGTTGGTTGGTTGGTTGGTTGGTTGGTTGGTTGGTTGTTGCTCAACGTCCAGCCTCATACTAGGTGCATACTAGGACGGCGTTGCTTAGACAAAGTCAACGAGCTGCCACACGTGGGACTGGTGTCGCAACACAGGCCTCAGTCCCACCCAGTTACGTTATACTGACACCGGGCCAACCAGTCCTGGTATTGTTCCCTGTGGTGCCAGGCGTCTGGCAGGGCAGCTGCTAGACTTAGGTATGACTCTGCTGGAGGGCGAGTCAACTACCTCCCTCCTCGAAAGCGGACTACCGAGGGGGTCTGAGGAGTTCATGATGCGCGAGCATGCGTGCGTGCGTGTCACTGTCCGCAAATGTGAGTAGTTTCGCTAATATTAGTATTAACGTACGTTACATCCGAGAGTGTCTTCGTTGTGTCAAAGCACAGTTTCGGGTAGGGAAGGAGGATGGGGTGTGTGCGTGCGGGCGCGTGTTTCTATGTGTGCTGAGAGCGCGCCGCTGATGGCTCGAGGTCTTGAAGAGAAAGCCCCGGCAAGCGGCACGGGTTTGTCTTGCCAGCCCTCGTGTTGACCCAACGTGACTGCATCTGCCGACAGTTTACCGCCAGGTCCTGAGCGTGCACAAGTCGCATGCAGCCACCGTACCCGGGGTGAGCGCCGCACCCGACGCTTAGTCGACCTGAGTGTCCGGCCACAAGCTGTCCTGGGTTAACTTCTGCTCACCTGCCCCACACCTTTACACACATAGAATTAGCATCGTTTTCACCTGCTAGGGATGTGCCGACACTTCGTTTTGGTTAACTGTTCTAGTCTCTTTCTTTCTACTAGTTTAAAAATTGGTGCTTCCTTTTTTTTTCTTGTCAATCCATCCGTCTTCATAGGTGAAAGGAAGAAGGGCCTACTTAATGACACTTTCTTCTTCACAGACAGACAGACAGACAGACAGACAGACAGACAGACAGACAGACAGACAGACAGACAGACAGACAGACAGACAGACAGAAAGCTCTATTTCAAACTGAGGAAATGAGCGGCCATTTTTGCTGTGTTTCGACGATCGAACGTGCGGGTGAAAATTTTTTGTTGTTGTTGCCTTTAGAGCTCGGCAAGTTTCTTTCATCCAGCTCTAGTTCTATCCGCAGGTGAAAACTAATGCTCTGAATTACGTTGCTTAAGGAAACAGGCGACGCCATAGATTCTCTCAGCTCTCTGCAGGGAGGCGCGACTCTCGTCTCATTAGAAACTTGCACAGGGCTTGTCAGTCCGGAGCACCGGCTAGTGGACGGCTGCATTCCGGGCGATAATTCGCATTTACTCGGGGCTCGGTTCCTCCAGGTCGGCAAGCGACCAAACCGCCATTGGTACGAGTGTCACGTGCACAGCAAACATGCGACAAACACCCGGTTTGTTGCGGGTGGAACAACGCCTGACTTTCCCGCTGAAATTCTCGGAGGAACCTCCCTCTGTCTGTGTAGCACACGATTCAAGGTTGCGGGAGGCCGCCGGTTTTTAAGGGATGTACCTTCTAAGGTCAACCGTGTTGGGTCTGACCAGGTCGCCCAACAATGTCAGTGGCTTGAGGGAGCCAGGGCAGGGTTGTATGACTGTATGTTCGAATCTGCACTAGCAGTCGTAAAGTCTCTTTACCTTGATTATTTTAAGGGAATTTTTATGGATGGGAAAAGATACGAACTTCTTTGTATCCTGGGTCCCTTTTGCAGCATCTGCGGACGCTGGGGAGACAAGATTAGAACTAAAAGACATGTTTATGCTTTGAGTGATATCTCAGTAAGCTGGCCACCCTTTGCTTTTACTGAGTGCCATTAAACCTTTCGTGAGTACCAGTAAATTTTTACTGAGTGCCATTAAACCCTTACTGAGTACCATTAAAGCTTTAGTGAGTACCATTAAACCTTTACTGAGTACCATTAAACCTTTACTGAGTACTATTAAATCTTTACTGAGTACCAGTAAATTTTTACTGAGTACCAGTAAATTTTTACTGAATACCAATAAACCACTAATACCATCGCAGGCCAAGCTGCCGCCTAACAAATTCTACTTCAGACTAGATTCCTTTCTTGAAATACGCACACGCGCGCACACAAACACATACATACGCACAAACAAACGAGCACGTATGGGACTGCATACGCTCACTCTTGCAGGCAGGCAGGCAGGCAGGCAGGCAGGCACGCACGCACGCACGCACGCACGCACGCACGCACGCACGCACGCACGCACGCACGCACGCATTTTCTCATTCCCTCTGTTCCTCACTTGCATCCGCATCCACTTCTCACAGGCAAGTGTTCGGAACTCCATGAAAAATTCCCTCATGGCCAGCGTTGACAGAATGCGCATTTAGACCAATTGAAAGTGGGCGAACAGACAGCCTGTTTAAAAGTTTTAAATGATTTAGCTGACTGGAGGGTGTTAGGTTAAGTGCTGCTCGCAGAAAAACCCCTACCGGCGCGGCTACCTTCAGATGGCCCACGCCCGGCCCCGCCAGGTGAGAAACGCCACTCCAGCGGCGGTAAGTGCTGCGCGTCTTCGGCAGGGAGGTCAGAGGAAGAGGCGGACTACTTCCACAAGGCATTTGGCGCATTAATACTCGTTTTTATTAAGTGCGCACGCTGTTTGAGACGGGAGCATGTTTCAGAGATGAGTGGATTTTCATTACTGGATTTTTAAAAAATCCCTCAGGTAGACAGGCAACCGTAATCCCACACGTGTGGCGTTTTTTTTCACGTTCTTTTGGACTCTGTGCAGTCTGTTCCGGTCCAGACACTGGCTGAGGCATAGTCAGAAATAACTCATTTCCATTTCCCAGCATGCTTTGCAGTTTGCAGTACAGTCATCATCCTCTTCCTCCTTCTCTTCTTCCTCCTCGTCTTCTCCTTTTCCCTCGTTGTCCTCTTCCTCCTCTTCCTGTTCCTTCTCCTTGTCGTCACCGTCCTCTTTCTCCTCCTCGTCGTCTTACTTCTTTTCCCTCCGCCTCGACTTCTTCATCCTCCCCGTCTTCTTTGTCTGCCTCGTCCTCTTTCTTCCTCTCGTCATCCTCCTCTTCCTGTTCCTTCTCCTTGTCTTCATCCTCCTCTTCTTGTTCCTTCTCGTCGTCGTCATCCTCCTCTTCCTGTTCCTTCTCCTTGTCGTCGTCATCCTCTTCCTGTTCCTTCTCCTTGTCGTCATCCTCCTCTTTCTCTTCCTCGTCCTCATTTTCCTCATCCTCCTCTTCCTCGTCCTTTTTCTCCCTCTCGTCATCCTCCTCTTCTTCCTTCTGTTCCTCATCGTCACCAACACACCACTAAGCAAAAGCTTTAGGGGCCTCACAACGGGTTTTGATAATGCACGAGCGGCACTGAGTAGGACCGGGTTGCATGGGCGCCCGCATCTCCTGTTCACGAGGAGGAAGAGGAGGTACACGTGAAATACACAGGTCGAGAGGACTTGCGACTGCTCTTATGACCAGAGGTGAAGACGCAAGCCAGCCTAGGGCTTCACTGGCGTTCGTATCTCCTTTACCCACGCGAGGAAACTTTTAAAATACACAGGGCATATGGAGCCCCGGGCAGATACGAACTGTCGTGTAACCCAGCCCTTGAAGCTGCCCATGCGAAAACTGTGCAGTTAGCAATAAGATGGTTCTGACGATCACTTAAGCTTATCTAAATAAATCCACAAAATGCATAAAAAATAATTGATGACGAACTCGGCAATAATTTGTTCCAACATCAAACAACTTTCTTAAATGAAAAACGTTAGAAGGACTTTACCCTTTTTTTGTACAGTCGTCTGTGAAGTCGCTTTGCGATTGTTAAGCACACGTAAAAATTCCCTTTAACTTGAAAAGTTCCAATACAACATAGTTATCAAACAGGTTACTGGCTGTAGCAGATTCATAAACTAGATTATGGTAGTGCTTTGCTAGCCGGCTGTGTCAAACCTTGCGTGTCCTTTTTTTCAGCGCAACATCTTTGATGTCATTTGAGGTGTTCTGGTCTTTGCTTCTACCGCTGGTGAAAGTCCCGTGATCAAAGTAGGGGGAACGCGAGAAACACCATGGCGGGTCTACAATAACGTTGTGATCACCTGCTTTGAGAAGTCAGCACTGCAAAGAGGGAAATTGGAACGAAGAAGAAAAGTAACCGCTGCTATTTATGCTATCTGTGAACATCTGTAATGCAACAAACAAGTCGGCATAGCAGTCAAATGCCGCACAAAGACAGTAATCTAGTGCCGCAGAAAAACAGGTCTTGGCGAAGTGTTTTTCGTGCCACACGAAAATGCACAAAATTCGTTCTACGCCCGGCCGAGGAAATGAAGACCTGCAGAAATGGATTGCTTCAGAAATCAAACCACCTGCAATTTCTGAAACATGAATTGCTTTTAAGTTGTTAATAACTGATTTTTTAGCGTCTCGCGCAGCGGGGGTTCTCCGGAGGAACGAAAAAGTGTCTCGGCCAGGCAGCGGGTCCGAGAGAAAACAAGCCAATACCCAGTGTGCTCTTTCGGCGAGGCGGAATGAACAAATAATTCACTAGCCCCAACAAAGGGAAAATATTTCTTTTTGACGCCCAGCCACTAGCGTCCGTAGCCTATCATTTGGCCTCTGAAAGAAAGAAAAAAAATTCAACTGTGTTGCTGCGACTTCCAGGTTGAAAAGATGCCGGTACCAAGGACCGGGGGAATTCATTATGTCGCATGGTGGCCAAACACGGGTAGCCGGGACGAGGCCTGTCTATGAAGGGCTCGCCGAAACCCGCTTATTTATTCATCAGCTCATTTCTTCCCTTTCCCGCCCAGCTCGCGTCGAGTCCCAGCCCTCAAGCCGTCAGGAGCTGTGGAGGGGAAAAAAGGGGATGACGGCTAAGATTTCCCCCGCCCTGGCTAGCCTTTTATCGTCGATCGCGGTCACCTTTCGTTTGATTTCTCTCACATCACCGTCGCCGTTGCCAGCCGTCTCGCGCCAAACTCATCCTCTCGTACGCGCATGCAAACACAGATACAACAGGTGAACGCACGCACGCACGCAACCACGCACACATACATCCACACAAGATGGGTATGCAGGGGTGAGTGGCAGCCACAGAGGGGTGGAGGAGGGAGGGAGGGAGAGAGGGAGAGAGTGCGATGGAGCCGAAGTCAAGCTTCGAGCGTGTTGACACATCGTGGTGGGTCCGCTGACTGAAAGGAATTGTGCTCTAAGTCTTGTATCAGAGCTAGCTTTTGAAAACAGGCCGTGCCCCACTCACGCACACACACACGCACACAGACACAGGCACGCACACACCACACACACACACACACTTTCCGCCACTCCTCGCTCACCCTCCTCCTCTAACCATCCACACCCTTCATAGACCCCTTAGTTTCCAGAGAAGTTCTCGCCCACGCCACGAGACTTCATTGAAAACACATTTGATGGCGAACGGAAACTGCGAGAAGCGAACGGTGTCTGCCGCTTTCTGGCCGCTTTATTGCTCGCACCTTTTTCGCATAAAGATTTAAAAATAAGACGTGTGAGGAGACGATGAAACGGGATGGGATGCAATAATATTGTTGTTGTCCAGAGTGAGCTTGTCGAGTAAACTGCAGGGCATACGGCCACAAAACACGGGACCCATGCAGTGTTAAACAGCTGTGGAGAGATCGCAGGAACCATTTCTGCCAAAACTCTCAGTTCCACGTCGGCTGGCCGGTCGTCGGTCTCTGTGGGGAGTTTTGTTCTGTCTGTTTGTTTTGTCTGTCTGTTTGTCTGTCCCTACCTATTACATTTCTCTTTTTCTTCCTTTATATATCTCCATCACTGACTTCCTCTGTTCTTTTCGTCACTTTTTGGAAGCTTTTTAGACTTTGGTGTTTCATTCATAGGTTGTGTGCGTGCTGAAGATTTGATCTTTTATCATTCATTTTTTGGGTCGACTTTTGTACATATCTTATAACTTGGTCGATTACAGATTTGCTCATAAATGATGTCACTATAGTATTAGCTCGGTCTTAAAATGTAAGGAAAGAAAAAGAAAGAAAAAAGGAAAAAAAACCATTGTTGTTCTAATGGTTCATAACCAACGATACGTGTAAAACTAGACGTGTGTGTAGGTATGTGTGCTTTTTGCAGCTGTTGCTTTTATCGGCAAGGCAATGATACTAATAATCAACATGCCGTTATAATTACTTATGAGATATCATTACAAGTTAGAGTTATATTTAAAAGACGCAGGCATATTTCTCATTTGTTAGTGGCTCAGATTTGTCCAGCTGGTGTACTACTCTATCATTTTCTTCAAGTACAGAAGCATTAGCTCCATCATTTCAACAATAGTTGTTGAATAACTACATTTCTATGTATCTAAGAAAAAAGATAATAGCAACTATATCATCACTGTTTGTCAATAGCAGCACCTCTACCGTCATCATGCGTCAACAGCAGCAGCAGCAGCATTTGCCTGACATTCCGAGATGTCTAAAAACAAAAAATTTGGAAGAAAAAGGGCTCCAGCTGTGCGGGGATAGGTGCTTAAGGAGGATGGGGTGGAAGAAGACAGGGGTGGAACCCAGGATACCCGACGATGTCCCTTGGAAACAGGCTGGTCATCCAGAAAGAAATACGTGTGTCAGGGACGGGATCCGAACCCACATCTCGCCACCCTCTCTGTCTTTGCACGTGCGCTGCTGACCATCAGTAAGTGGACGACAAGGGACCAGACGGCTTGTGTACGGGGACCAGGCCAAGGGAGACCACCCGGACTGAAACAAGATGTCTCCGATATCCGGAGCGACTACGACGCATGCTCCAGACTAAAGCTAGGCGGACTGGATTGGGACTCTGCTCACGTGGTTCGCGTTCTCTGGGTAAACTTTGTCGTTAGAAAATGGCGCATTTCCCCAGCTATGAGCGCTTTGGAGCCGCGGGTATCGGCCCACCAGCCTGGGTCTTGCAGGTTAGCGCGGGAGGGTACGGTGGGGATGTGTGTGTTTTGTAAGTGAGAAGCAGATATTTTCCCTTCTCCTCTAGTGGCTGCGTTTGATGGCTTTTAAGCCTGACCCCCCACCTGACCGCGAGAGGCACACCACGCCCAGACGCCATATTGTCATTCATGCAGTCCAAACCTTTGACTTCCTTCGGAATCAAATAAACCCATACTCGCGTATATGCAGTATAGTCTTACTGGTCACAACCTCTGGCAACACACGGTCGCTCCATTTGGTGAATATCTGCGCCTTATATCGCACGGAAGGACGTGTCCAGTACACGGCTTCTCTGCACGGAAGCCTTGTCGAGTACATGACATTTCTGCGCGACTTTACTTTCATTACGTAGCATTGGTCATTGCAAGGATGTCCAGCCATCTTCATATCATGTCACAACACTTCGAAATGTACTACTTAATTCATGATTTTCAAAGAAAAGAAGGAAGAAAAAAGAGGAAGAAGAACTCTTGATATTGATGCAGTCTTTCATTCCGTCTTCAAAAACGAGGTTCAGCTATTGTCCTGGTTAATGTCAATGCTCTGTTATCCGGTCTGTCCCTGTTGGCAAGACTACAGCCATATGGTGATAATTCTGCACGATTTAAAAAATAAAGGGAGGCAGGTAGAAAGAAAAAGAATAGAAAGAAAAAGAAAAGAGAGAAAGGAAAGAAAGGAAAGACAGAAGAATAGAAAGAAGGCAGACAGAGAAACTGTTGAAAATTAGAGATCTGCAGCACAACAGTATATGTATTGCACAGACAGCGGAGATCTGACTTTTTCTGATGGGAAAAGAGATCAAAAGAAGCATTGTCATGACTGACTGACTGACTGACTGACTGACTGACTGACTGACTGACTGACTGACTGACTGACTGACTGACTGGCTGGCTGGCTGACTGACTGACTGGCTGGCTGGCTGGCTGGCTGGCTGATTGGCTGACTGACTAATTCATTGACTGACTCACTGATTGATTGATTGATTGATTGATTGAGAGAACGGGGTGGAGACTTGCAAAACCTTCAAGGAAAATAAAAGAAAGAATCGACCTGAAGAGGTTTGCAGAGGAAGGTACATATAAGCAAAAAATAAATAAATAAATAAAAGGTAAGCCAAGCGTGAGTTGGACGCAGATATACATGAGTATTTAGATATGATACGTATGTATATAAAACATATGTGCACACATTTGCAGAGAGAGAGAGAGAGAGAGAGAGCGAGCAACAGAAAAAAAGACAATGCGAGGGAGAAAAAACCAGAGGGACTTTAGCAGAACATGATCTACGACCAAGCCCGTAAGGAACTACTAATTATAGAACAGGACTCGGCTCCTAATGTCAGATCTATAAGCGGACAGGGCCTCTGGAAATCACTGCATGGTTTATGGCAGTACGTCTCAGGCGTCCACCTTCTTCCCAACGCCGATAGAAGCCAAGGGACGACAGGAAATCGTAAAACCGGCCCAACAATCGCATGCAGAGAGACGCGTTGTGTCCGAGCTGGTTGTTAGGTATGGCTGTGGACTGGGTTATTCAGTTGCCGTCTCATTTCGCAAGTCCTCCGTTGAATCCAGAAGTGGTAGTGACCTTCATCTGGGGGATAGGCTGACTGTATTATCGCCATCTCATCCCATCCCACAAGCATCGGCGGCAGCTGGAGGTGGGGGGGGGGGGGAGAACCACTCGGAGGGTTGGCGCTGACGTTGCACAACGTGATCCATGACGTCATGGGAACTGCGGCAACCGATGCCTACAGGAAAAACCGACGTAGTCGATCAGCCTAAATCAAGCGCCTACGTGTGTGCATGCGTACGTGGGTGTGTGCGTGTATGTGTGCATGTATGCGTGCGCGCGTGTTTGTGTGGTGTGTGTGTGTGATGTCCCGAAGCGGAAATCAATGACCGCTGATAACATAAATGATGGGGAACGCACCAACTTGACGCCAACGTGTATGGCAATGGGGCTGGGGGAGTAGAGTGCTGGGGGAGAGGGAAAGACAACTGCATGTCCCAATCAGGCAGCCCAGCTTCTCGTCTACGGAAGCGCGCACGTATGCACACACGAACCCACGAAGGCGTACGGGCGCGTGCGGGACAAATTTGGCATAATTGACGGCAGACAGTTCGAGCTGTGCTGTTCTGGGCGGCCGGATGTGACGTAGTTCTGATGCTTTTTCCAAGGTCTTTGACTGAGATAATTGAATGAACGCCATCGTTTGATGTGTATTAATAACGCTGTGTTTTTTCCTAGCACAATCAATGATCCACATTTGTCGGCTACGACGCACAATGTCGTGTTAACCCTCTTCCAGGCCAGTGAACTAGAGATTTCATGACCGGAGCCTTCGTTCCGCCTATTATCGCTGATGTTGTACATTTCTCGTGTACACGTCTTTCTTTTCGCTCCCCATCCTTTAAAAACATTATTTTAGACCTAAATGGATATTCTCAAGGCCTGTTCAAACCTTTCCTATATTTTCTATCTGTTGCAAATCGCTGCATTCATTTGCTGACTGTCATATGGCGTTCCATTGACGCTTCCTTATCAGTTCCTCCTATCACCAACTCGTTCAGAAATTATGCCAGGTGAATACAGCTGCAGCGGCCAGACCATTTTTAAAACCAGAGAAACGAAGATCAAATCACAGCGAGCAAAAGACAGTCAGATGAGAACCGTGAGAAGGATAACAATGATGAAATCTGTCAAATAGGAGACAATGACAAACACCGGCGTTTCCTTGAAAATGATTACACACGCATTCCGTTAAAAAAATGAAAGCAGTATGGCGCAAGCAGGGTTGTGACGCTTTGTGTGGGACGTTTATGTTCCTGTTAGTTCCAGTAGTTGCTCTTTTGAAAACACGCAGACCACCCGATCTCTAGACTTTGCACCCTTCCTAGGTCGTGCGCACTCTTACATAAGGGCCTCGATAATATGTCGCTTCGATGTGCTGGCACAGTGTCGCAAATACGTGGTACTGGTAGACGAGGGGCGCCCTCTTGGGGGAGTCTTACAGTGTAGGTATATAGTCACCCCTAATCTCCAACTGCAGCAGGGGTGAGATGGGCAAGCCTTCCCCCCTCTTCCTCTCCCACCCCCACCCCAACTCTGCAAAAACAGGCGAAACTAATCTCGAACGCAGAGGCAACCGCACGCCCGCCGTTCAGAGAGCTTTGGGGTCAAAGGGCATGTCACGTGGTCGACTTTCACTTGTGGCGTTCGTCAAAGTCAAGGACGTTTTCGGTATGCTCGGCTCTTGACCCTTGAACCAGAAAAAAAACTCTGTCAGCTTATAAGTGGACGGACGGACGGATGGAGAGAAGGAAGGAAGGTCAGTAAATAAGCATGGCTTTTATTAAGGGAATTAAAATGAGAGAGAACTTTTGAATCATCTGTTCGAACCCAGTCCAAGTTGGAGGTGATGTAGCTTTTAGAGAAAGGCGACTGGTGGAATCTGTCCCTGGCGGAAGAAGAGAGAATGGAAGGGAAGAGAGGTCGGGAGCAGAAAGATGCCATATTTACGGTCGTGAAAGAGCAGCTTCTTTCCAAAGACCAGACTTCTATCAGGAATAGACCCCTATTTCGAAAAGGATCACATCCTCTTCCACGCAAAAGAGATCCCATGTGCTTGCAGAATTTAATCAAGAAAAAAACCCCCACCTGCACATACGTAAAAATATCATAGCCCCACTGTATAGCCAGTAACGATGACCGTAACTATGAGCGTAACGATGAACGTACCGATGAACATAACTATGAGCGTTGTCACATGTCACTCCTAGGATGTCACCTGTCACTCCTAGGTAAGCCCGTTCGCTCCTCCCTTTCTTCACACCTGGTAGGTGGTCGCATTGTAGGTAGCTGCTCTAGGCCGGCCAGTACCAGTTTAATTAAGTTTAAGGCGTGAGAGCACAGGGTACTTAAGCTGGGGAAAGAGAGACATTGGGGATCGAGAGACGACCAGAGAGAGAGACACAGGAGAGATGAAGTAGGAAGACCAAGAGAAGCGGACACGTGTAGACCCACGGACCTCTACCCCTCGCCATCTTAGCCAGGACGTTGAAAGAGCCTCAGCTAGCAATCACGCGAATACACTGGGTTGTATTTCGCCGACAAGTCAATAGACTGACTCGTAAGTGACTGTTGACTGTGCCTTATAAGTTAAGGACTGCTCTTGCCATAAACTATCTTAGAGTCTGGGACTCGGGTTGATTTAAGATAGGTGGTTTTATCCTGCCGGAGACAGGAGAGGTTAAGCTAGTGGCCGGGCGTATGCCAAAAGGGGAGGTAGAGGAAGTGCTTGCCGTGGCAGTGTAATAGCTTCATTGTTGGTCGTTGAATAGCTTTAGAATTGTGTATGGCAGAAGTAGTTGTTTCAGTAGCGACGAGAGTAGGAGCTCTGTCGTCGGTTACTTACTGTATTTGTGTATCTAGCGGGATCAGGCCGTTTTTGCAGTTTGATTTCCCCCTCTGGAGTTTGATTATCTTCTTGTCTGATGCCTCGTGGTATCACGTAATCAGGCAGCGTCTTACCCTAGACACGAGCACGGTGATTCTCTGTAAATAATCTGTAGATATATTTGATGTTGTCGAGCCAGTTAGTGTTTGAAATATATGTTGAATAATGGTTCGCTGCAGTTGTGTGTTTTACGAGGGTGGGGGCTCTTGAGCTAGTAGTGCTTTGCCTGTGAGAGACTGAGCGAACGTGTCAGAGTATGAGAATCTTTTCCCACGGTTGATTTCTCTAGTTATTCGCATTATTTCATAGCGTCGTCACCCTTTGGTGTAGAAACCATTGACCTGAGGCAGTAAAGGTTTTGGTGACGATTGCTCAATTAATCTACATTTACGAGATCACCATAAAAGTTTGTTCTCTAATTCTGGAGAAGTAGAGTCCAGTAAGTTAAGGTACGGGCCGTCATGTCACAAGCATAACGATGAGCGTAACGATGAACGTAACGATGAGCTTCCTTTTTGGAATTGTTTATCGGGATATCTCCGTTTTGGGTCTTCACAGTTTCGACCGACGACTATGTAACTCTTAGGTGGTCAGTTAAAGAGCGTGTCCTGTTCTTGCCGAAGATGAAGCCCTGTTCAGGAAGGGCCAGTCTTGCTGTCAGCTGCACAGAGACCGGTCCTCGAGCTTGGCGCCTGTTGGCGACACAATAGGCAGCCCGTCCCACCGACAGGTTTGGTCGACTTCAAAGGCAAATTAATTTAGTTCCTCTGTGTGGGAAATCGCTGGAGAAGCTTAGGAAAGGCTTTCGCTTTCTGTCCTCCCAAACTCTCCCGCGAACGGCAAGCATGTCGGCATGAGTACACAGAACCGTGACGGTTTGGCTTACCTGAACTCTGACCCCACTTCAAGCCGTCACCTTTTGGGGGGAAAAGTTGATTACCATTTGACATTGATCCTGACAATGTGGATCCCGTCTAAAGAAAGAGGTGAGGTAAGGATCAGGGCTAGCCTACAGGATTGGTGGAGGGAAGGGGGCTACTGTTATGTGTATCGATCAATGTGCAGAACCGTGGAGAAGAGTGGCAGAGGCAACGCCACCCCCTCCCAGCCCTCTCCAACCATGTTTGCCGTATGGAGAATGATTTATTTATAGTATCTGCTAGGATAGCAGCGACGCACATAGGATCTTCCGGTCCTACCCTGTCGTTAGATTCACGTAAAAACCAAACGTAGGTGGCGCTTCTAACCTGGAGGACCGTGCGACCAATGTCATCATACATTCTGCCTCAATGTTAACATTATTTTTAAGGAAAATGACATTATCTCTAATTTTCCCAAATTGTCCTGAGAAGAAAATGAATACATAATAGCACAAGTTCTTGATTTAAAAGGATCGATTGTTTTCTGGACAGAGAATTGATGAAACCTTTAAAGAGTATTAGGCTCTTTTTATTTCTTATCCTTCTTCGCAAATCCTCAATTATTGCAAATCGGGCATTTATGTCATTTATTTTTTTTCGAATTTATATTGTACAGCAAATGAAAATTTTTGACATTCCATTTTAGACACATGAAAATCGAGTGTTCGATTAAAGCAAACTTTAGAATAATATCTCGATCGTTATAGAGTGCGCTTATTTTGAATGATAAAAAGTACGTTCCATTTCATTTTCATTCATGAGTCAAAACGAGGTTTGAAAGAAAGAAAGAAAGAAAGAAAGAAAGAAAGAAAGAAAGAAAGAAAGAAAGAAAGAAAGAAAGAAAGAAAGAATAATAAATGAGAGCATTATTTACAACTGTGTCCTGTCAGTGTACTGTAGTCCTTCCCTTGATCCTACCTACCTATGCACCATGACAATCCCCCTAGCACCCCTCCCCACACGTGCGTTACCCCCATTACCGGCCTCCAGGAGAGAGCAGAGACAAAAAAAACCCCTCTCTCCTCAGTAATGACGAGTAAGGAAGGATTTAAAATCAAAGGATTCCAGTGCGTTTTTGTCACAATGCACCAGTGATTTCTGCTCACTCCTCGTCCCGCCGTGCCCCTCGCCACCCAGGCAGGGCAGGCAGGAGAAACCAGGGTAGCAGATACGGGTGGCAAGTTCTTCTGACTGGGTGGCGTGCCACAACGCGGCCCGAACTACCTCCAAAATTGGCCGCGTGCCTTTGTGATACGCGAGCAAAGCGAGTTAATTCCCTCTTTAACTCTTTCAAATACTTACTGCGCGGGAGGAAGGCGGCGGCCTGGGGGCGCCAAAAGCCCAGTAGTTAGCTCCCTTGCTGCTGGACTTTGTAAAACCGTGGTCCGTATGGAGGCGTGACTAAGGACATGCACCCCAGAAACTCTTTAAAAATTATGTAGGGTTCATCATCCCCTTCACCGTCCTACCCCCGTCACCCCCACCCTGCTCGTCCCCCGGTGGTGTCCCCGCCTACACAAAGGATGCTTCTTCCCACACCATTGCTCAGGTGGTGTGGTCAAATTCCTGGCAGCCTGTCTTTGGTCTGCATAACATTCTGACCTCACGCGGTGCTGTTGAAGTTCTTAAAATCGTAGTCTTGTTCTCAAGAACTGCAACATCTCCTGTAGGCGCAACCGTCAGTGCGTTCGAACTCACACCCACGAAGGAAGTGTTGTACCCTGCTGTTGCGTCCTAGTCACCGCACGCCTCTCATCCCAGTACACCACTGGGACGTTAATGCGTGTTTCACCACCACCACCACCACCACCACCACCACCACCACCACCACCACCACCACCACCACCACCACCACCACCACCGCCGCCGCCGCCGCCGCCGCCGCCGCCGCCGCCGTTATCGTGTTGTTGTCAGAATCGTCGCTATCATCGCTTTTGTCCTTGCTGCGCACCATCCCCCACCTCCCTCCCCCAACTACCACCCCTGCAGAAATATCATGCAGTATCAGCAAATACCAACAACATGGCCTCAGAGCCAATCATGTCACGGCTGCTGTCGTCTACTTTGTAGGAACGTTTTTTCTTTGTCCTCGTTCTTTGAGGAAGCAAGCCATCACGCTACTTCTGACGCCACTCGCAAAGCCTTGGGAATCTCATTTCCTGTTTTCTGACACAGAGCTGCGTCTTGTCCCCATGTGTTTCTCTCAAACGGCATTTCTCA
The DNA here is from genome assembly GCA_004794575.1 of Lanistes nyassanus. Classification (NCBI taxonomy): domain Eukaryota; kingdom Metazoa; phylum Mollusca; class Gastropoda; order Architaenioglossa; family Ampullariidae; genus Lanistes; species Lanistes nyassanus. Next base: position 833,951 of record SMGT01010948.1, on the reverse strand, counting down.
ATGTGCCTCTTTTGGAACACAGTATCACAAAAACATCGAAAATTCGGTTTCCGAAAATACCTTTGGGGGATTTTTTTCCGAATTACGTTAGTCGTCAACACTGTGGTCTTTTTCCAAGTTAAGTCATCTTTGAAAACCAGGTCGGGGGAGGGGGAGAGAGAGAGGGACAAACAAATATGGAGAGAGAGGCAGAAAGAGAGGGAGAGACAGACAAAAGGAGAGAGAATGAGGGGGACAAACATGGAGAGAGAAAGACAGAAAGACGGACAGAGACAGAGAGGAAGGGAGGGACAAACAGAGAGAGAGAGAGAGGGACAAACAAACATGGAAATAGAGACAGAGAGGAAGGGACAGACAAACAGAGAGAGATAGAGTGAGAGGGACAAACAAACACGGAGAGAGAGAGAGAGGCGGATGAGAGAGGAGAGAAAGGAGAGAGAGAGACGAGTAAAAGGGTGGGTCAGGGAAAGAGAGAAATAAGGAGAAAATAGAGACCTGTAACGGTCCAAGTTTTACCTGCTTGTGAACAGCTCATCCGAGCCAGGGAACCAAAACTTTGGCGACAACGACCCGATTGTCTGATAATTGCATATCGCGACAAGAACTGATAACCTGTGTAAGCTTTCGTGCGATAGAATCTTTTCTCAATTTTCTTTTTCCCTTTTCCCACTTCAGGCCAAACTGCAACATGGCAGCTGAGGGTATATAAGGCTGCAGCTGTTCCCGCCAACGGTACGAGGTGATTGAGCCATCTATACGCTCTTTAATTGTGAGTAATGTATACCCCGTACAGCGAAAAGCACTTTGAAGGGTTGGCAAACTTGTACTTTGCAGACATTAGGGTTTAGTTCATGGCCAGATCTTCAGGACCAAAATTTGAGCGACAGACTTTTATTTATTTGTGAGATGCGAGGCTTCTAGCTTCTTGCAGAGGGTGCAGAAAGATGACAAAAAACGTGAAGTCACTGATGCACGTACAGCACTTGCCTTCAGTTTTCCCATTCACTGTGGCCTAAGGAACGCAAACTTGTCTGTCAAATTTCAGAATCGGAAGTCGCGTTTGAAGGCCTGTCGATCATAGCGATCGTAGCGATTTTCTAAACTCTACCAGGACTAGGGATCTATCTTGTCTTAGGTAGGAGTCTGCCTTGACTAAATATATAAATGTACACATCGAGTTCGAAAAGACAAGAGGACAGTTTCGCTCGGATTTTTAGAATCAGTATCTTATTTTTAAGTTCGATTGTTGGGAGCAGGGAGAGGAGTTTATGTTACGGTAAAAATTTTGCAGCCCACCTCTTCTTTATGTTTATGTGCAGAAGAGCAGCTCCAATCACAACAGTTAAAATGAATTTTTGAAACTGAGTATTTGCGTGCTTATTTTTGCCGCAGGAGATTCCATCGCCTCTCTGCAGACTGTCTGATCTATTTTTGGCAGTGACGAGCTTGTCAATCGTCTTCATTTCGCTCTGGAAGCGGTCCATGGCTTTATACCTGCTGCATTTTTAAACATCTCCGTTGAACAGTATTGTGTGTGGGTCGTTAAAAAAGCCGTTGACGACGCTGCAGTTGAGCATTTCATCCACAGAGAATGTCAGGCTGCTGTGTCCTTTTTTCTGTAAACACCTCCTACGCTGGGGGAAAAGATTTACGCAGATGACGGAGAAACAACAAACAAAATGCGCGACTGCCTCTGTGCGCCGTTTCCGAAATGTGATCTGCAACGCGCTTAATAAATTATAAAACGGAGACATTTTCGAATGGTTCCTTCTCTGCTGCGCTTAAACACGCGCACTCAAACCTACGCACAGGGTAAAGAAATGTTTTTCTCAAGTCAAAAGGGGCTTGGATACAATACAAGAGTCATGACTACATACATCATCATACATAAAAGGAAAAGGAAATAAATCCAAAATGGAGCAAGGAAAAGCGAGAGGAAGTGGAGAAGAGAGAAAAGGAGAGAAGGAAAGAAATTAATGAGACCCACGCAAACAACAACAGCAGCACCAACAACAGTCCTGACTCATGGTCTGTCACCTGGGCTTGGCTGCGTGTCGTGATGATAGGCAGCGCTAACAGTTTCCGCGTCTCACTTCTCTCCTAATTTATAAATATATCCGGGACAGCGGCTCGTAATATGCTGATCCGAACAAACCTATTTAGATGGCAGGCGGAAGTTCACCCAGAAATACGGCTTTGTTCACTGATCAGCGCACGCCTTTATGCAAATGATTTGAGCTGCCGTAGATAATCTATTAACCAGCAAAACAGCTTCTGTTATTTGTCAAATGGTGTCGCCACTCGCCCATCAGCTCTTACTACTGCAAGGGCGCATCTACTGTCCACAAAAGTGCACCTTTCGTTGTTCACTGGTGAACACTGTTCTCTCAGCTTAAGATCGGATTTCACGGTACCTATCCATGTATCAGGAATACGATGCATCTGTGATGACATTGAGCTATTTTCATGTTTGAGTAGTGGCAAGTCACTCAGACAGGCCACCCCTCTTTTAAGACCCCCCCCCCACACACACACACTCATTAAAGAGATTTTTTTCTCTGGGACATTTTAAAAGTCTTAACAGAGAGGTTCCGCTGTATAACATGGAAACGCATTTTTTTTGTTTGTTTGTTCTGTTCCTAATAACAGACAACTCCATGATAACTGCCTATGTCTACACATCTTGTAAAGAACAAACAACAAACAGATCTGGAAGCGGCAATTAAAGAATGGAGAAAGTCTAAACAACTTTCAAACAAAAAATTACAAGTTTCATTTGTTCGTTGCTTGTTGCACACATTTAATCGTGACAGAAGCTTTAGAATTTCACCCTCTCTTCATAAAGACGTCTTCTTCGGGTGTCTGGTACTTCAGCTGGTGCGCCATCTTGGGCAATAGAAAAAAATTATACTCTGATTATTAGTATTTATTTCTTTGTTATTGTCATTCATAGAACAAAGCCTCGAGAAAGACACGTGGTTTTTCTTTGTCTCTTCTTTTCTGTTTTTGTTTTGTGTTTCTGTTATAGTTTTTTCGTATTTTCTTTCTTTTTTCTTTCGTTTCTTTGCTCGTTTGATTACTTTTCTTTCTTTTGTTTACCAATGTTTTTCCTTTGTTTTTGTTTTCTTTTTTTTCATTACCTCGTTCCTTTTCTTTTCTGTCTTTCTGTTTGTTTGTTTTCTTTGTTTGCTTCTTTTGTTTCTTTGGGGTTTTTTTGTTGCTTCTTTCCTTTGTTTGTTTCTTCTTCCTCCCTTTTTTCCTTTCTTTTCTTCCTTCCTTTCTTTTCATCTTCAGAAGCAATCTTCAGTTTTTTTCTCAGTGCCTCGCTTAGTGACAGAAAGTTTGGTGGCAAGACCCATCCTCAGAGCAGCCAGCTGCTGCAGAACCCACGTGGACCGTCACCTTTCGTCACCTGACACTGGACGCAGCGTGGCGTGACGGCGTGGGGGATGCTCTTGCACTGTGCCTCACAATGCTCAGGTAAGGTTTTTCGTCGGTTCGGCCTTTTGTGACCGCCATCACTGAGCGGCTCTCGCCTGTCATTCGCGGGGCTTAGGTGTCCGCCCGTCACAAAGATGGCGTGCGACAATTTTTTTTTGCCCGCAAACCCCGATTTCCTCCAAGGAGAAAGGTGAGATAAACGGAGTTTAGCGTGTAATCAGGATCGTGCCCTGACACATCATCTCTGTCTGGAGAGTCAGCGAAGCTTGTAAATAGGCCTTTAAATAGCTTGCATCTTGTGAACATCGCTTCACGCACGGTTCAGAATGCCTATTTTGGGGGCAGGGCATACAGGCACAGAATTTTGTAAATCCCATTTTCAGTATGGACTTAACGGAATCCGAAGTGCATGAAAAAGTACTTTTTGAAACCGTATTTATTAGTTCTTGCCTCGTCCTTTTTGACAAAACCTTCTGCTTCTTTCCAGTGATTTGCGAGAATGTGTTTCGTTCACAAATACAGATTTGAGTTCTGTCATCAAGTGATCTTTTAAATCAAATTTTGTATCAACTTTTGTGGTAGAAATGCAATCCTATTGACATTTTTTAAGTGATTGTGTTTCACTTTTTTAAACCCGTGTCACGTTTCTAGACAACTGTGTAAATCTAGTGTTGGGATTTTAAAGAATACTCTATCAGTTGTAGGCGGACTGAGCGTAAGCTTTCAACTCCCTTTCCCACCATAAAAGCATGTGGAAATACGAGGACAGCTGTCAGACTTTTAAGCGTAGAAGCATTTTGCAAAGAAGTTATGGAGGGATTGTGAAAGCTGTTGCAGTCCGCCTTCGCACAGAACAAGCTCGATCGTTATTCAGGTCTTCTGGAGCCCGGCGCGTGCACTGCGACCACCGGTATCTGAGACTCGAAGTCTGCTGAGACCATTTATGGAAAACTCTTTTTCAATTTCGACTTGTTTCATTTTAAAGATTTCCTTTACATAAAATACACGCACGTGTATGTACAAGTAATCTGAGGAGACAAACTGAAGTATTAATTTGTCAAGAATGTTATTAACAGTCTCCCGAAGGACGTTCATAAGGGACGAAGAAACGTGTGTTTTAATCTACCGAAGCTTCGGCTGAGTTCGCCGAAGTTTGGACATCTTCAGGAGAAAATTGAGGAATCACGTAGTGGCCGAACGGGGTTCCACGCTTCGCTGGTCGTGCTGCGTGAAGTCTGCAGCTGACTCTGGTATTTATTTTTAGTGCGGCCTGTGTAGCTCTTTCGTGCGGAGGTGCAGACTGCTTTTGTGTCTCGTCGATCTCTCCTGGCGCATATTTGCACGCAACAGCTACGGGAACTGAGGTGCGCACTTCGTTCTCTTCGGCTGCTTCGATAGAACACTGCTTAACCAGAGGAATCTGCGATCTGGTTCGCCGAACGTAGCCATGTATACATTTGCAAAGAGAGGTAAACGGCCAAAAACATCTTTTATTCAAAAATTGCATTTTGTTATTTTGTTGATACGTAAAAGTCAAGTCAAAAGTCAAGGAAAAAGAAACTCCTTTTCTTTCTTTCTTGCTTTCTTTCTTTCTGATTTTTCTTTCTTTCATTCTTTCTGTTTCTCTTGTTCTAAAACTTGTAGTGAGTTCTCTGCCGACACCGCGTCTTCAACTGTTGAGGGAAAAAAATCATTACCGTCACACTTTCTACCTAATCTTTGAGCCACTTTCAAATTCAACCTGAAAAAAAATGCAAAACTACAAATTCTTGGGATTTTGTCTTTCACCATACACCAGACGGTCGCCCCAAAACTTCAAACAGTTCTCTTTCAGTTGATTTTATTAAACACACACCCACACTCTGATCGTCTGGTCGCTCGTTCCCGTCTTCTCTTATCGTCGGCGACGTCAGCTGGTCGACAGTAATTAGTGGGGAGCGTTGATGCTCAGAAGGAGTAGGTCTCAAAGGCTGCCTCCCTGTGCTTTTCAAACATGGTAAGATCCCTGCACCCCCCGCAATTCCAAACGACTGACCCTTGCTCATCTACCCTATCGTCTGTCACCTGGTCAGATAGAATTCGCCGCCAGTCAACTGTGCGTGTAATACTGGGAGCTAGATAACAACAACGAAACGGGCAGAAGAAGGCATTCCTCTATGAATGGTTTATCTCTCCTAAAATCTCAGTCCGCCCTAACGCCGAGACGTACGTTTACGAACGAGAACCTTAATGACGGTGTGAGTTTCAGGTGAGATAAAGCCAGGACAAACAGGGAGGCTTTCAGGTAAGAGTGAAACAGGGCAGGCAGCCGACAACTGAGTGCCAAAAGTTGATGTATGGTCCGGCGCCAGGTATCTGTAAGGTCGGATACTGTTACAGGCTTCGAGAAGAAACATGACAGGTATTTTGTGGCGGGCACACACGCAACCATCGAATGGAGCCCTCTCGTTTGTCTGGGCGGATCACGTGGCTTTGAGTCTGCATGATTTCTAAACACGGGTGTAGAGAATCCATGGGGTTTGTCAGCCCTTTGTCTCGTTGGTAGTATGTCCCGGGCTCCTCCATACGTCATCAAAGAGACAAGAGTTAACCTAGGTTATGACACTTGCTCCACCTGGGAAAGGTAACACCCAGGCGAAGAGAGTATAGCTACAGGTTCTCTGAAAGTTGCTGGTGTGAGGGGCGAACAATAGAGAAGATCGTTCCACAACTTTATTCGTCATACTTGGAGTGGCTTGGAGAATTATCTGAAGCGGGTTAAGAAGACTCTCAGGGGTGGGGGATTATTGTGATAACTGTTTGAGACGTCTGAAGAGTAATACGGGTGGAATGTTACAGAGGAAGTGGAGAGGGCAGGATTTCCTCCCACCCACGAGTGACTGAGAAATTTACACAGAGTATCAGATCGTGGTAGCAAAATAGTTTCGTCTGGATCGCTGAATTAATAGTCACGCAAGTGCATGGAAGGAAAAGAAAAACAAGGGGGGGGGGGAGAAAAGTAAAAAGAAAGAAAGAACGAAGAAAAAGAAAGACAGAAAGGAACAAAGGACAGAACGCAGTGGAGGAAACACCGACCTTAATTTTTTTTAATGGAAGGGAGAGCTGTTATATAGGTCACGATACGTATAAAACTCAGACGGCAATATTAAAATGTAAGAAGCGTGTAGCACAGGTATAAAACATAATTGTGTGCGTGAGAAATGCGGAAAGAGAGAAGAGGGAGGCAGGGGAAGGACAGAGAGGAGTAGAGAGAGATAGTGAGATTGAGGAAGGAACACACGGGAGGGGTGGGAAGGAGAGATATAGGAGTGGATGTAACGAGAGGAGATTCAAACCCAAAAAGTACAGAAGGAGAAAAGAAACGATGAAATATCAGGATAAAATAGACAGGGATGCATGGGGGTGGGGAGAGCGGGGACAAAAGACACCTGACTGCGTGATCGGTCATTACTCCTTTTGCTACCTCCACGTGCCTATAACTGTCACACGGCGAAAGGACACCAAGGGGCACCTTTATGGTTCAGGTGGGAAAAAATAGACATGGATGCTCTTTCAACCCAACCCATCAGAAAACCACTAAATTATTTAGTGATTACGTGACGAATCATCCCCTCCACCTTCAGATCATCGCGCTAATCCTAAACTCCGCGTAGTGAGTCACCAGGAATTAAAGGCTGATGGGTGGAATTTTTCCAGCTAACGCTTCAGTCGTGAGGTGGGTGTCACGGCCCACCTGTGCCTGTTAAGGCAGGGCCCACACGAAGGTTCTAAACACTCCCCAAAAGCCAGCCGCTCACCTCCCCTTCTGCGTCAAGCTCCTTAGACACGCTTCCCTAGTTACTTCCCTGTGATGTCATGCGCGTGCGTGACGTCATGGTTGCCAACGTTCAACAACCAGTCGGCCGACGAGGGTTGCCGCGAAGTGGCGATTTCCCCTTGACCTCGACCGTGCTTACATGTTCCCTGCTGGAATGTGCTGCGGGTGTATAGCTGCCAGGGTTGTCGCGATGGGCCAAACGTAAATAAAGGCTAGAAGCGAGGGCTTGAAGGAGGGTCGTTCCAAAGAGAAAAAATGCCCGCGACATTCCACGGCCCACTGTAGGCATTAATATACTCTGTTTTTTTTCTCCACCTTTTATCAACCTCAAGAATGTCTGGAATGACAAGGAACGGAACGAGGGTGGAGAGGGGTGGGGAGGGGGCCACTGGGGCTACGGTGGACAGGGGTCAGGGGTCGCACGTCTTGGTGACGACTTCGACAGCGCGCCCTTCCGGTTTGGCTCCGACGTCGAGGGTTCGCGAGCGGTTGTAATCTCTTGTCACCGCACGCCACGGCGTGTCGTCATATTGTTTATGTTAAGTCTCCGCCGAGGCGACGTCTGGACGTCACAGTCTGGCGCAAACTCGCTCCGTACAAAGATCGATGCGCGCGAACACCTTGCTAGCGGGTGGGGGGGGGGCAGTCCCGTTTTCTTCTCCCCGAGAATGAATGCGCCTGTGTGCATGTGTGCGCATGTAAACGTGTGCGTGACTGGGTGTGCAAACGGGTGAAAGAAGTATATATGTATGATGTATATACTACGTACTACGTACGTATGTACGCATGGATGGATAGAGGGGGTGACTGTCAACACGGGGTCGTGTCTGGCACGTAAACTACCTCCACAACTATGCGTAAAACAAAATTTTCTTTGATCCTGCGCCGTTCTCCACCTGACAGATCATGGTCTACTGCACACTGCAGTATAGCAAAGGTTTCTTGTCGAGGTGTAACACAGGAGTGAAATCTAGATAGAGTTATCTTTAAAAAAAACTGCCTCTCATTATCGCAGTACAGCTTCAAGTTGTAGCAACTATCTCGCACATACGTTTTAGCACAGGATATGCGGAATAGTGGGAATTTGAGGCTCTTTTCCTATAACTTGTCAGAGCTTGTGGCTTGTGGTAAAATCGCTGTGGCTTCTTCCATGACTTCTTCTCTCCCCTTTCTCAACCTTTGACTTTTCTTCCACGACTTGACCTTCTGGATTTAATAGCTCGCCGCAGTTAGCACGTCATCAACGGAATAAAACAACTCCTTGTGGGTTTGTCCGTGTACATAACTCATAAAAAGAAATAAAGCACAAAAAGACGGACAGACAGTTTTCAAAGATTTAAGCAAAATTTCGTTAATTATCCCCGCCGTTAGCAACTGCGTTTTCCTTAATTTCAAGCAGTCGTAAAGACTAGCGGAAAAATCTTTATCTTTAATCACTAGCTTTTCATCTTTGCAGCAAGTCAGTCCCCAGTTTTCTGCACAGGGTCAACGCCGCACGCTCACTTCAATACTATTTTAATAAAAATCACGGAGACGTGCAGCTTAAAAACAGCCTCGCGCACGCCCTGATTAACGCGCAAGCCACTTGTTGTGTCCTTCATTACTGCATACCTGTCTCCACCTTGACATTCATTTTAGTTGAGTAACCTACAGGTAGTTTTCCGCAGGTTGAGAAAGTGGCGGTTGGGGGCTGGGGGGGGGGGGTGGAAGAGGGCCGGTGAAGAAAACAGTAAAATGTTGCAAAGTTTTTCTTCCTGAGGAAACCAGTCCTGGGTCCTTCTTTAAAACAACAGCCAGCTACAATCGCCTGCCATGCTAAGCCGCGCGGTATCTCTGTTCGTTCGTGTCCCGGAATCCGATATTGTATCACGACCGTGAAGCGATTGCTTTGCACATACCTACAGACGTGAGGTTTATCAGTCAGCGCTGACGGAAAATCCAACCGCTCTAATTTTGTTGTTGTGGTCACCATTTAATCGCTGCTAAAAGAGTGAGTGGGGATGTGTAATGGTGTATAGGTTACCCCGGAAGGACCGGGGGGGGGGGGGACTGAAAAATAAATGAGGAGTGTTTTCGCCAAAGTTGGGTGGGTGGGTGGGTGGTTGGTTGGGTGGGTAGTTGTGGTGAGTGGCCAGTTTTATGTCACAGCTTTATTAGATCTGTGTCATCACAGTGACTCATAAACAATAGCCTTGGAGGGCCGAGGATAGTCGCTTGAATATTTCATCTCTTGGAGAGACAAACATACCGAACTGGTTTCTCAAATAATCCCACGCCAGCAGGCAGGAACCCACGCACGTGCGCCCAGGTGAAAATCTTGTTAAACGGCCAGCCAGTCAGAAATCAAGCAGTGGCACGTGCCCGTGCGCACACATACAGGCGAGCACACACCCACTCGCATAGTTACATGCATACGGACACATAGCAACACCCATGCATGTACAACACGCTCTCACACAAATCCGCACTGAGAGAGAGAGAGGGGGGAGGGAGGAATGCACACGGAAGCATACAAGTAGGCTTCATGCAAGCAAAACAGTAAAGGCCCCGGCATTCTGGGATGCTTAGAGACGCCCTTTCGACGCACACTCATACATAGACACACGACACACACACCCACGCCAGCCTGCCAAACAATCATCTAGGATTAAATAATTGGAGGATGGTTATGTTGCCGATCGATATGTTTCATCATCTGTCTAGCTGATTTTGTCCCGACCCGTTATAACGCTCATAATCTCTCTCTGTGCCGGCACGTGCATATGTGTGTGTGTTGGAGGGAGGGGAGGGGAGGGGTCGTTTCATGCCGCGCTTAGTCCGTAGAAGCGTGTCCTACGTTGCGTCAGGTTGCAGCCTTGTATGGCTGGTCTTGCAAGTTCATTTATAAGTCACAAGATACTCTGTGCATAAGCTTAGCGCTGTTCTGCACAACACTGTTTCTGCAGTCTCTCTCTCTCTCTCTGTTTTCCTTTGGTGCTGTAGTGGTGTCTAGACATTTATTTGCCATTTAAAACTTGATGTAGTGCAACAGGGTTAGTGTTAGAGTCATTTTTCCGTTTTGCATTATCAGCATTCTAGCATACTAGAATAATGACAGCCTCTTTTTCATTCATCCAATTTGTTTTTTCTGTCCAGTCCGTCCGTCCGTCCGTCCACCCGTCCGTCCGTCCGCCCGCCCGTCCGTCCGTCCGTCCGTCCGTCCGTCAGTTAGTCAGTCTTAAACGTGACGTGAAATCCTATTTTAACTATTTCCTTGTCTTAAAGACAAACACGCGTGTTTAAGATGGTTTTCGGGTGACTGGCTTTAATTTACCGAGGGGAGGTAATCATATGTCTTCTCAGAAATTACGGCCAGTGCTTATATTACGGACACCCGTTTTTCCCCGTAACGTAAACAGACCACACCAAAGAGTTACGCAGCCAATCTCGACAGGTCTATTTTTCGACTACGGGGTTTTCAGATCGGTGCACCCAGGCTGGACAGTCAGTGGCGAGTCACAAACGAGGATTTTCACTTGGCACAGTGCCCTCGACAGGATATGGAAGTCAGGATACAGAATGCAAAAGGGTGAGTGGGGATTGAGGTGAATTTTTTATGCAGGCTGTTATACCTCATTGAGAAGGTGGGCTGGTATATTTTACGTTTGTGTCAAATGTTTTTTGGCGATAATAGAGCAAGGCTTGAGTTCTAGTAGTGATGAAGAATCAGCTTGCCCCTCCCCTAAAAGCCACGTGAGACGGTACAGGTAGAACAAACCATGCTACAGGATGGACCTTCCTGGTCTGTGGGCATATCGAAAGGTTACGTGATAGTGAGCATAGTAGTCCCTTGACACCCTACCTGCGCCTCCACCACGTAAAAGCTCTAATTCACTGGAGCCATGCAACCAAAGGCCTACCGTAAACAGTAATGACAGTGTGCTTGGCATATACAAGCACGACAATGCGTCACAAATGGATTTGCTATTGGTTATAAGCGTAATAGAACATAATTTAGAATAACAAAGCACTTTCTAAATTCTTAACTAAACAGCAAAGATAAAAGAAGATTTGAGTTGCGGGATCATTTGCATTAAAGAAAACCCCATAAAGATAACTAACAAAAAGAAAGCAAGTCTGTGGTATTTCCTGCTGGGGTTGTCACCATTTCATGTAAAAACCCTCACGTTTGTATTTGCTTTTGGGTTTTTGAAAAATGTAGTAAAACCCGTCCGCCCTCCGTATTTCACTTGCAGTTTTAAGTGTGGAAAGGAAGCATCAACGTTTATGCAGACTTGAAGAAAAAGGTATCAGGCAGGAAAGCGAATCACGTAAAATGATTATAGTGCAAGCCTACGCCATTACATCATCATGTTCTGCGGCACTAGTTGATCTGTGATATTAGTTGATCACTCGAACGTGTTTTCAGCTCTATCCCCTTTCCCGTCCTCATTCATTAACCCATCAACCCATCTACCTCCCTTCCCGCTCACTCGCTTAGCAGTCTTAAAGATCACCCCCCCCAAAAAAAAAAAAAAGCATAAAGATATCTAACAAATCAGGAAGCAAGCCTTTACCACGTTCTGCTGAGATTTCCTGCAATAATCTCACGTGCCATGCAGTCGCTCGTCATTGAGAAACGCATGACCAGAAAGCAGAAAAATAAATAAATCAAACACACGTTTGCGTCCACTCATTGTGAACGTCACTTGCGTGTGCGACAGGCAAAGCGATGACTATGCTCCTAGCGAGTCACGCCCAAAAGGTGTGTTCAATCATTCTTCTGCCCACGCTTGTTTGAGTATAAGGAAGGAACTCTCTCTCTCCCCAACCCTATCGCTTTACTCCTTGTCCGCTCTACTGCATTTGCATGACAACTGTTTTTAAGGCTGGCGTAACCTGCACACACGCAATCCCTGCAGGGTTGTAATGGCCAAAAATAGGCATGAAACACCTAACATTTCTTTTCACGGGCAGATATAAGTGGCTTTAAATATATTTTCGGCTATCCTTGGGCCTCCCGGAAGCAGCAGGGGAACGAGTGTCGCGTGAAGGTCGTTTCCTGCATTACCTTCTTGCACATTACACAAGTAGGAAAAAAAAAGCAGAAACACATTTTATGATTAGTCGGGGCGGCGTTACTCGTGATCACGTCTGCTCTTCCGTGTGGGTGGGAGGCTAGGTGAGCCGTCAGGAACGCGCAGTTCTCGCCCCTGAGTGTCCTTGACAATACCGTGAACGTGACCGGCTTTGGAAAGCGATCCTCATAACAAGTAAACAGACGAAAATGCCACAACAGCATTCTGTTCATTTTTTTCTTTCTTTTTATGCGCCTCTTTCTGCGTGCTGGAAAATTACAGAATCTCGTTGCCCCCGATCCCTATCCTGACCCCTACACCCCTCAAAAAAAAAAATTCCAGACCACGACGACAAGGACCCTTCTAGCTTCAGAAAACAACTCATCTGTAACAATTCCATTCGACTGAAATTCAAGCAAATAATGTACTCCTGTGATTTGTCGATGTACTGCGGAAATGTAATGTTTGACAGACCTTGATATGGAAACCGAACCTTGTGCGTGTTTTCTGCGTCTTGCTTTGCACTTACGGGCACTTGATTTTTACTGTAAGCCTGGAACCGCAATAATCTCCGAACTTCGCGTTGAGGTCATTTTAACCACGTGTGATTCTGTTACGTCCAGTGACCTCTGTTACTTGTCAGTGATAAAGTGGCCGTGACTGCGCGAGATTGTAACACCATGTTACGCTACATTATTGCCTCTCTGTTCCTCATCTGTTCCACAGCGGCCGCCATGAATAAAATTACTTTACATCACAGTAAAATGGCGACCTTCCCCCCCCCCGCCCCCAAGCACCACTCGACTTACCTGATCGTCTCAAGGATCGACTAGGTAGAGGGGAGGGGGATGTCTTCTGACTGATGCTCATGACCCCTCACCAGCCCCCACTCTCTCGATTCGTTTGGGGTGGAAGTGACAGTCCTCCCTCCCTCTCCCTCCTGGCTGGTCCCTCCTCCCCAACTCTGACCTTGGGGCCCCCTGTGGAGACAACTGGTCGTGGAGGCGAAGATGCTGCTCCTTAGGGTGATAATGGCGACCTTTTGACTGAGCCGGCCGTGAGCTGGCCGCCCGAACCCCGATGGTCTTTTGTCACGGCGATAAGCGTTTGGTCCTCGACTGGGTTCGATGAAAGCCGGCCGTATAATCACGGTGATGGGAAAACAGTTTCGGGAGGGATGTGGAATCTCCTTTGCGGCCCACCTCTGCCCCCACACCTTCCCCACACCTTCCCCACTGCGCACCCCCCTCAAGTACAGGTCGCCGTGTAAGTGAATGTCGACATGAACGTGATAGTAAACCTGAATATGAACGTTCACATGAACATGGACTTCGAAGTGAACGCGAGCGTAAATCTGAACGTGAAAGTGAACGCTAAGTTGAACCTGAACGTGGATATGAAGGTGAAATTGTACGCGGACGTGTTGAATCAGATCTCGGGTTTGCCAAAGGGTTGCAGTTTTGTTAAAAGAAAAGATTAAATTTTTGTGTGTGTGTTTATTTTGCGTGTGTGTGTGTGTGTGGGGGATGTTAATTAGTTGATGCTGAGTCTTGACGGATTGGTCTTATCTGACTGGAACATGTCTGGACACAACAACAGCAACAAGTACACACGTTAGCTAGGACGATTAGGTAGCAATGGCAGTCTGATGCAAACGACTGGCAAGGGTTCACCCTCAACTGTGTTCGCTTTGCCAACGTGAAAGCAACATGACTCCGTTTTACATTCACGCAGCCAAGACAAAGTAGAAAGTCAAGCGATCTCATTCTCACGCTCGGCTCACAAGGTTTGACAAACTCGCCCGAAGACGGTGGCTAATAACTAGGCTACCTTCTGTAGCTCAAAGACTGATCTTATTTTGTCAGAAGGAAACTAATCGGATCCGAACGGACTTTTGCGCTTGCCGAGGACGCGTTTTGGGTTGTTGCACCGGTGGTGGATGTGGAAGGTGGAAACGTTTGACCCAAACTCTATAAAATAGTCGTTAAAGACGGCTGGTAGCATTAGTATAAGTACATACGGTCTGATTTCGCCTCAAGTCAAATCGAACTAGACATGATTCATCCCTGCTCGCTCCCTGACAGGCCCTGCGTACGTGTTGCTTGCTGATAGGTGCACCTACCTACGTGACGAGTTCGGCTGTGTCCGTCATCTGCTGCTGTCGTAGCGTCCTTACCGTTAGCCAGGTGTGAAGGTCACCACTGTTTTGATCCTGCTGTTTTGCAGCTGCCTGCTTGTGACAGCATCAGCTGCGCTGGCAACAGTTCAATGTCACAACTTACTGTATCGTGACAAGCCACTACACTAAAAGTGCAACGTAAGGTCGAAATAAGGATGACACAGTTTATCACCTTCCGCCCTTCGCCCCCATTTCCTACTATCTTTCACCCCCTCCTCTCTTTGCTCACTTGCTCCCTCTTTCTCTGGCCTGGATTGCCCGGAGGCCTGGATAATAATCTTCAACGTTGTTTTTATTTCAGTTTTTTTCCCCTGTTCCCCTTTCGCCAAAGAACGCACGCACGCAAGCACGCACGTTACACTAGGGCTGAAAACTAACAGAAAAATATTCTCTGATTACTGCAACATTAACGCTATACTCACATCTCTTGGCTTAGCGCAACTGTACAAGTAGAGTTTTAAACAGCTGTCAACATGTCCATATAATATACATAAAAGTTCAGATAAAGGTTTGCCGTGACCTGTATTTAAATTGTAGGGGAGCTGGGGTGTATCAGATCCCCATTTTCTGTGGGCCAGTTTCGTGAGGGCAGTGCCCATCTCTCCCTGACCTTCCCTGATCTCTGATCGTGAATCAGATGCCCATAATTCGCAGCTGGGTGAACTGGGGGATGTGTTGTGGGGTGCACGGGTATCGAACCAACGGTCTGGCTTCGGACGCCAACGCTTAATCTTTTGACCACTACTTTCCCCATCAGAAGAAACGTGCGTGTAAGGGGTATGCGCACCATAAAGGGAGGTTTCTTCTTCACATGAACAGACAAAACACCTGATCTCTCATCAACGTTCGGCTGGTTGTTTACTGTTTAACGTCGAGTCAGCAGCGAAGGGTTTTCATTGCGAGAGGACGAAGGGGATATGATAGTGAAGGGCAATGCGAAAAGGCCGTAAGCGGACTATCATCCCTGTTAACTAGTGCCACATGCAGAAAAAAAATGTGTGGGCCGGACACGGGATTCGAACGTAAGACCCGTTGTATCGGTAGCAAGCCCGCGCTGTACTGAACGACGAATCGAACGTGAACGGTGCACGTGCACAGGAGGCGTCTCGTTGAAAGAGACGATGACAGACGAACGCTGCCGCGTCTGTCGGTGGTGTTATCGCTGTTCGAAGGAAGATGGCTGATAGCCTCGGCAAGGCGCGACGCTGTAGGACCTTGCTGGTGTTAAATGCGCCCTCGTAACGAGACGATTGTCTACACTTTAACGTGAGGCGTTGAGCAAACGCGATCTGTGCCTCAACGTTTTCTAACGGTGGTACAGAGGAGGGAGGGGGTCCGTGACGTCATAGACTACAGCCCCCTTGTCCTTTCCCTTTCCCCCACCCTCAAAGGTGCGTGGTGAGTAGGTCCAGTTTTAAAAGGATTTAAATTACCTTTGTGCATCGCAACGTCCACTGCTTTGGGTCTGTGTCCGGCCTGTTCTTATCCCTTTCCCCCCACCTCCTCTTTCTGTCCTCCTCTCTGCCCTATCTCTATTCTTTCTCCCTCCTTCTCTTGTATCTTGTCTTCTCTTCTTTCTTCTCTCTTGCACACACAGTGTTAGGGGGTTGGTTGTTTTTTTTTTAGCTGAGTCAGCAGGTAAGGCTTTATGAAGGCAACATAGGTGGCAGGGGAACGAGGATGGAGGGAACCGAAGAGCGGAGAAACGAGAGAGGGACACAAGTTTAGACCCCCGCCGGGGGAGGGGAGCGAGGATGGAGGGAACCGAAGAGCGGATAGACGAGAGAAGGACACAAGTTTCGCCCGCCGCCATGGGAACCATATTTTTGTTTTCGATCTTTCCTTGCCAGCACCTGAATCGAAATATTCATTTGTTGTCACTAGCAGCAATATAACGCGAGACTCCTGTTTTTCCAGATCCCAGCTGGGCGCTCTCATTTCAAATGTGGCATGTGACATGTGACCCGTCCATAATTTGTATAACATCCATCCTGCGAACGGCATGGGCAAAACAGGGGCGAAAAAAATAAGGCTCGAAACTGAAGTATAAACACTCGAGTTTCTTCTTTCCCTGTATTCAAAATACAACGTTAAATGTAATAGATTTTGATTCACCAGCTTGTGAAATACAGCGAAGCAAGTTTTAATTTGTTCACTGAAGCTAACTTCTGCAGTACTGAACTTCAGCGAGTAAGCTGAACCGACCACAGAGACCCGTAGCTCACGAAAATTGCTTCGTTATTACGCAGTCTGTACTTAAAACTAAAGATAGCTTTTTGTCAATTATTCATGCTCGGTCTCCAAAACAATGATTCTTCATCGTTTTGCTATGCGCCTGTTAGAAGAAAATACTTGTTGCGAGACTGAAAAGTCTGTCTACCAATGATCTCTGTAAGCTCTGCACCGCCATGTTTGCAGAAAAATAAAATCGTGCGCTTGTTACCACGTTGAGTCCCAGCCCGTGTGCTTTACATAAAAGCATAGAAAGCACGGCTTGTTTTATGAGCTGTCAGTGTTGTGACATGTGGGCTTTTCTTTCACACTGTGCCAAATTGTGCGTTTTCGTAAAGAGGAAACGAGCGTTTATGAAGAGGTCTTATTTTATAGACTGTCAGTCTTCGAACATATGCGCTCTTCTTTCACACTGTGCTAAATTGTTTTTCTCTGGGTTTGTTTCCATTATTTGCGCGAGATTTGCGCCCGTTTCCTATTTGAGTAAACGCGCGTTTAGACGTGGTATTGGCCGAGTGGCTCATAGAGCACAGACAGTCCAAACTCAGACCGCAGGTTCGACACCCGGGCGCCGCTTCACACTTCCCCTAGGTCACCCAGCTGCGATTATGTACCTGACCCATGGGTCAGGGAAAGTCAGGCAGGGGGGAGAGGTGGGCACCGCCCTCGCGATGTAGACCACAGAAAAGCGAGTGTCTCATACACCCCCACTCCTCTGCGACCTCATTACCTTGTTATAATTTATCTGTGACCCTGTACAGGAAACACTGGCACTCTGTCCTTGCCTTAACTATTCTTCAAAATTTATAACGCAAAATACGAGCTACGACAGTGTTACACTATTTTAACGTAACACGACGCCTTACAGAAAAGTCGTATAACACATTATACAAACAGAATTACAAGATTGTAAATGCCCCCCTCAGTCCACTTCTAATATGTTTTTGTTCTTTTTTTATGTTGTTATTGACATGGAAGTATTTCTTTTCTTTGGATTTTTTTCAAGGAAACGTAAAAGGACAGTTTGCATGTCAGCCTACTCACTAGCTGCTTGGGTTACAGTGCCTGTTGTAAAGGTTAAGTTTCTGGTATTGAAATTCCACCAGACTTGGTTATAACGAAAATCTCCTCAGGACCATAAGTAACAGAAAGGCAATACCGGCGAATCGATGCTGTACTGTGATTGGTTTGGGATAAATAGCTAGTGGTAAAGGTGGGTAAATATTAGCTAGTGGTAAAAATGGGTAAGTATTAGCTAGCGGTAAAGGTGAGTAAATATTAGCTATTGGTAAAATTAGGTAAGTATTAGACAGCGATAAAGGTGGGTAAATATTAGAGAGTGGTAAAGTTGGGTATCAGCTAGTGGTGAAGATGGGCAAATATTAGCTAGTGGTAAAGCTGGGTAAGTATTAGCTAGTGGTAAAGGTCGGTAAATATTAGCTATTGGTAAAATTAGGTAAGTATTAGACAGCGATAAAGGTGGGTAAATATTAGAGAGTGGTAAAGTTGGGTATCAGCTAGTGGTAAAGATGGGCAAATATTAGCTAGTGGTAAAGGTGGGTAAGTATTAGCTAGTGGTAAAGGTCGGTAAATATTAGCTAGTGGCAAAATTGGGTAAGTATTAGATAGTGGTTAAGGTGGGTAAATAGCTAGCGATGAAGAAGGTTATACGATGCACGGTGCAAGAAAATTGGTAAACATTCACTTGTGCACAAAGATGTAGTATTTAAGTGTAGGAGACTTTGTGCTGAAAGAGTTGAGTTGCATGGGCGTTCTTTTCTTTCCTTTTCTTCTTCTGTCTTGGCGTCTCAGCTAAATATTTCCTATATTCTGCCCTTCTTTCCAAACAGCCTGTCTTCAGCCTATCCTCCTGTCATCCTCCTCAGCGAGTTCATTCTTCATCTCTCTTTCGCCTGGCAACGGCGCGCGCCGCTTGAAGAAATTTGCCTCTGTCTCCTACCTTTGTCCACCCGGCCAGTCACGCTGCCGGCCACCCGCCCATCTACCTGGCCACGGCGGGACGGCGACTGTGAAAAGATGCGACCGCACATCAACGCGTTAAGGTCAGTCAATAAAGGCCAGGTAACACAGCCAGCGTGGCTACACCCCCTCGTCTGCTCTCCTCGGCAATCATCCATGCAGAACAATAATTTGGACTTTAAAGTGCGCTTACGGGTGGGCCTACTTCATCCCACCTTCAGTACCCGCTCACCTGGTGGCGCCTAACAGGTTTTTCTTCTGTTTGTCGCTGGTCCCTCCGCCTGCAGGACACAGCAGGTCGTTCCTTCCGTCAATCACCCAGCCATGACCATAAAACAGGTGACCATAAAACGCGAGACTAACGTGCACCGTCTGGTCTGACTTTTTGCTGACACCTGCGGGTGAGAAAAGAGACACGGAGAGCCCCTTCTATGCCGGCGTGTGGAGAAACGTTATTTATTGCGAAGCGCTGGCCCATCGCAATAATTTCCTCCCATTTCTAGCGGCGGTGATGGTTTTAGCAACCCGTGAAGCCAGAAGTAATTTGCATGCTGCTGAGTCGCAGCCGACTCCTAGCGTTGGAGATTGGCGATAATACTAAACGTTAGAATATTTTGTTGCAAGGGAGCGTGGTTGGTAAGGAAACGGGTTTTTTTTTTTGAGGGGGTGGCGGAGGAGGCCATCTTGAGGCTAAAACTTTGACCCATAGCATCGGGCGTCACAGTGCTACAAAACACATCATCGAAACGTCCTGTCTCAACACGATTGTCTGCTGCTTACAAAGTTTCTCCTGCTACGCAGCTGGTCATCTTAAACCCTGCAATGTGCTCACGAGTTTCTTGACACCCTATTAGCAAGAGACTGGAGCGCCATTAGTCGTCTGTGCGGCACATCCAGGTACGCGTTAGCGTGCGGTTACAGGGGTCGACGGATGTATGAACTCAAGGGATACAGAAGGGAATTGTTCCGTCCCTAATTGCGTCGAGAAATGAAGAATGCTATTATGAGGCTTGGGTCTACTAAACACTTGAACAGAGGCCAATCATTGAGCCCGCTGTCGATGTAAACAGATTTTAGACTGCAGTGAATTAATGCTTGTCTACACGTTACGGTTCTTGACGTACAGTGGGGTGCAGAAGAAAATGAAGAATAGAAAACTGCTTAACCACAATAACTACAAAAACAAACCTAAACCAATCACTGAAAATCTTACGGATGAAAGATCGCCTGTAGAAAAAGGTGATGATAAAAAGACTTTAAAAAAATACGAATGGAAGTGGGATTAAACATAGACAGGTATACAAAAAGTCTATGGGGTAAGTAACATATAAGTCAAAAATAAATGATGAAGTACACTACTGGACCCAAGCAGCATGAGTTTTTGTTCTGAAAACTCGACTGTAAAGACAGTCTGTAACATGTATACATAGCCCCAACACCCGACCCATGCACAACGTTGGGTTCTTATTTTAGCTGCGCATGTCAGTCTGGTTGGTTATTTGTTGTTTAACTTTACCACTTAGATGTTACACTGTGTTATCATTCTACCAATGTCAGTTATTCGATGCTAAAATATAATAGAAAACTAAAGAATAGCCTGGGTATGCCTCTAGACATGGGTGAACGCACCCCCCTCCCCATCCACACATACACGGGCAACGTTTGATATGGCACAGAAAGTAAATACAGTCGTACTGCTCGAGGACTTAAATGTGTGGCCGGCAAACCTTCCATATCTGTGCATCAAGAATTCCTGAGTTGTCCTTAAGTCCTTCCCCTAGTTATTCTGGGTTTTTTCTATATTTTAAAACTGTATAAACTTGATAAGAACGGACATTCTGAGGTGCAAAGTAAGTCCTTGCGCCTCTTTATATGACGAAGTGTTATGTCAAACGTTATGTGTGTCATGATCACTATATGTAGATTAGAAGTGCCGACCGATAGTAGTGTAATGTACCGTTACGTCAACCATTATGTGCACCAATAGTCAATGTGTACCAATAGTCAATGTGCACCAATAGTCAACGTGCCCCGATAGCCGTGCACCAATAGTCAATGTGCACCAATAGTCAACGTGCACCAATAGTCAACGTGCACCAATAGTCAATGTGCACCAATAGCTGTGTACCAATAGTCAATGTGCACCAGTAGCCGTGCACCAATAGTCAATGTGCACCAATAGCCGTGTACCAATAGTCAATGTGTACCAATAGTTAATGTGCACCAATAGTCAATGTGCACCAATAGCCGTGCACCAATAGTCAGCCGTTTGATATGTACGTGAGAAGAACCAATCGTAGTATTGAATTCTGCGGTCCTAGGACATTCGAGTTTTGTCTTCTTCAGAAATATAATAAAGTATCGATGATTTTAATTTTTCCTTGTATATAAAATGACGACTTTCTTTTATATGGAAAAGTAAGACGTCCGTATACACGTTACAATTAATTCCTTGCACAGCAATCAAAATGGTCATCTACCTTGCACCCATGAGATCCACTTGTAAGAAAAAGGTTTGAATATACAGCAAGAAATTACTACTTATAATAACATAGAAAATGTCTTTTATTAACGTTTTCTTTAAAAATACATCATCATATTCTACTCTACTGCAGTTCTCTTGTTTTGACTATAATTAGGCATACATCGCATAACAGCACATAACACATTCGCGTGGAAGAAAGAAGAAAGAAAGACAGAAAAAAAGAAAGAGAGAAGGAAAGACAAGAAGACAGAATAAATGAAAGAAAAACAGAAAGACAGACATAAAGAAAGAAAAAAGGAGGGAAGGACGGAGGAAAGGAAGAAAGAATGAAAGAAAAGACGTGGACACATGCGCACTTTCACGAGGACACAAACAATACACAAGTTCATATACACAAGTTCATATGTACATACATAAACTTACGCAACTATGCACATACGGGCTTAGAAAACACTCAAGCACATTATTCTGCACGACATGGTGGGTCGGACGATGACAGCGTCCCCGCTGTTTGAGATTAAGGTGTAACCCTGATGATGGCGACGGACTCGTTAGACAAGCCGCTCTTGTGCCACACCTCTAGCTGCAGTAGGTGGGGTGCGAGGTGGGCGTGGGATGGATGGGTGGTCACGTTGGCGTGGTCTATACTTTGAGCCGTTGTAATGCATGCCTTGCACAAAAACTCAGTCAATGAGAGATGGAAATATCTCATCCATGGTCTGCCCGCGCACACCCGCCCGCACACATGCACATACGACTGCACGCACCCAAACTGACAAACTGAAAAGAAAAGAAGAGAACAAGAAAGAAAAAGGAAGAAAGAAGGAAAGAAAGAAAAGAAAATTCTCGATTATGGTGCATTAATATTTTCTTCTGGTACAAAAGTGTCCATTCGTTTCAAGAAGCCACACACACAATTTCATGCCCACAACCACGTCCCTCTTAGTATTGTTTGCTCTGCCCTTTCTTGTTGATAGAGTCTATAAGCTGTCAGTACTTGTTATATTCCCTGTTTCTCAGTAACACACACGCACGCACGCACACACGCACGCACACACAAAAGCTTTTACATATAATAGAAAGACGAAAACCATTCGCAGAATGCCCCAGAAGTAGGCCAAAAATGTAAAATATTTTAGCCCCCGCCATTTCCGATGTGACTAAACCGGAAATTACTAACTTTTGTGGCGGCTCTTCTATGTTGAAAATCGATTTGGAGACGTGATTCCTTCCATAAATGCTGTTTAAAATCGCCCGGGGTTTAAAGTACACCTACAAGATCGTCTGATATTTTTCAGACAAGAACGATGGACAGTTTTTCGTTTCGCGTCCAGAAAAATAAAATTATTATCACAGCATACAATCTAGTCGAAAAGATTTTAATCATGTTTGGAAGTTCTGTCTACACATAGCCAAATGTAATCTGCTGGTTTCTTCCGAGGTGGGTTGACGAGAGGGGTGGGGGAACAAAGAAGGGGTCTGGGGTGAAATGGGCTGTGCGCATGTTACTTATGTTAAGAATTCAAAAGGTAAGGCTATGGGACTCATAATCTAATATAGTACTTTGGTCTTTTGTGTTCAGGCGTATTTTATTCTAGAGAACGACTCAGAAAATGTAACATTGCTAAATACGTGCAACTGCGTTGATCGAAATGAAGCAAATGATTCAAATTACCATGTCTCGCCCTCCGTCCGTTAATAAATAGGGAGCAACAAACTGATCGTCTTGTTCAAGAATCATTCTCTTTACTTCTGCTTCGCCGATACGAAACTAAATCCAAAAGCTAGCAGCTACGATTATCGCGTCGGCTGCCAAAAATAGCCCTAGAGTAACCCCCGGAAAGAGGCCAGCGAGAGATTGGGTTAACGGATGACGCGGGGATCGTATGAAGGGCGGAAGTCCGTTCCTAAAATAACTTGCACATACTCTTGATCCAATAATTTTCTCACGAGATTAGGTAACTAATTGCGATTAAATTACTTCTGAGTTTCCGGAGCGGTTTCGCCAAAATTTCTGTATGCCGTCATTTATAATGTATAGGGCTCTTAATGAAAGACGAAACTGCATGCATGGGAATATTGCATGCTTGACAAACTAGTAAAAAAAAAATAAAAAATAACCAAAAGGTGGGATGGCACCTGCCACATTTTACACGGGGAAAAAAAATTAAATTTCCTCTTTAAATAGTCCATAAAGCTCAATTCACTCGTAAAAGAAATGTTAACATCTCCATACTGACCCTCAAAGCCATTTAATAGTTATTATGTAAAAATAATTTTCAGAATGAATCATAACCAGAGGTCTATGGTATCCGATAAAGAAAACACTGTCTGGATTAGTGAAGCCATCAACAAATCACTCTATGACCATTGAAAGCTTCAATGTGATCAGAACTAAAATGTAAACTATCCTTTTAATTTTAGACACACCCTACATTTTGAACATTAACACATAATCGCTTGGACTTCTGTAACGACCACGAGTACTTGTACAGACACAAGAAGTAACGGCATAAATACCGCGAGCAGTAGCGCAGATAGGACGAGCACTGTTGCAAACACAATAACCATTGGTACATATTCTTTGACAACAAGTACTGATACGTGAGGAGAAGTGTTAATACCACGAGTTAATACTACCATTGGTACATATTCTTTGAAAACAAGTACTGATACGTGAGGAGAAGTGTTAATACCACGAGTTAATGCCACCATTGGTACATATTCTTTGACAACAAGTACTGATACGTGAGGAGAAGTGTTAATACCACGAGTTAATACTACCATTGGTACATATTCTTTGAAAACAAGTACTGATACGTGAGGAGAAGTGTTAATACCACGAGTTAATACTACCATTGGTACATATTCTTTGAAAACAAGTACTGATACGTGAGGAGAAGTGTTAATACCACGAGTTAATACTA
>SMGT01010948.1:783280-803725 GCA_004794575.1 Lanistes nyassanus | reverse complement strand
CACCAGACCCCAACACGTGACACGAACATAAAGAGCTAACATTTCGACGGAAGCTGAAGCGCCACTACTGATAATGATGTCTAGGCAAACACTGTGAGTTATGCAACCTGTCAAAGGCAGAACGACAACCCGGTCTCAGCGGAAAAATTCAAAGTTGCAACAGGTTTGATAAAAGTGTCTTTCCTCTTTATTTTTTCCTCCCTTCTGTTCTTCCTTCCTTCTTTTCTTTCTTTCTTTTTTATTCTTTCTTTCATGATGGCATGAAAGCACCATCTAAACTCGTACAAAACTATGTAGTATACATAAGCTGGATGTCTTTCAGTTTCCACTCTTAACTATGACCATATCTTCAGAACTCGTTACGTTCGCCCATGGAAATCTGCTAGAGACGATACGACAAGTAGATGCGACGTTTGCTCATGCAGCCTCGCCCCACTCTCCCACCAAATAGATGCTACGTGGACTTATTCCTTCCCTCTGTTGCCCTTTTACGTTTTTTCTGCTACTTTCGACTGTCGTCTGAACAGGAATGTCTGTTACGGACTAGTAGCCATAGTAACGACGTCATCGCTAGTGGCAGTAGTAGAAGTAGCAGTTGTTGTATATAACTGTAGCAGTAGTTGTTCCAAAGACAGAATAGTCAAGGGTATTGGCCACATTCGTGTCGGAAGCTTGCAGAATGCTGTCGCAGCTTGGAGTGTACACTTCCGCCCTAGTCTTGCCCGTCTCCTGCTGAAATCTATGCTGAATACAGCTCCCTGACAACGTGCATTGCGCAAAGACGAAACGCTTGCTTAATTGTTTTCTTTTAGGTTCTGCGATCTGGAAAATAAAAAAAAATTGCAACCATTTTGAAGTCAGCGTGCTACGTTTAACATATCAGTAAACAACTTTTTACAGTAAACATTATCGTGCAATGAAAACTAGAGCAAATGTGTAGGAGGCAGGAAATCGGTTAAGTTGGTAACTGGATTTCGATTGTGAACACCATCACAGTGCATTTAACTTCAAAGAAACCGGCACACGTCATCGATTAAGGTTCCGTATCGATCAGCGCGTGGGCGGTTGACAACCGCATCAATCTCTCCGCCGTGACTAGCAGCTGAAAAGGCTAGGGGAGCAGCTCCCACCCAGAAAGTGTAAAGAACTAGTTCTTCGGGGTGGCCGAGAGATTTAGTAGGCGGGCGTGCATGCCGACAATGACGGTGTTCAGTTGCCGGTGTGCACTGCTGTGTTTCTTGGCTGCACAAACAACTGCGTGAGACACATGGAGAAAGAACCAATGCAACAGTAAGGAGGTTTTTTTTTACCTCTTCCAGGTTGGTTTCCTGTTTGATTTGTGCAGCTGAGTGTTTAATTGCTAACAATGATTCTAGGAAACTGGTCTCCCTCCTGTAGGTGCCTTTTTAAAAAAAATTATTGTGGGAGTTAATGAGAAGACGCCCACCTTTCGGCAATTAATCAGTGGACTCCCAGCTGTTTCATACTTTAAGATCCTGCTGTACCACCTAGTTGCACTAAAACGGCGAATAACCATCAGTAGAAAATCATGTTCACAAAGCTATCTGCCCAGGACTTGCTCCTAGACCTGGTCCAGGGGTGGGTTGGATGGGAGTTCGTATCTACTGCTGTTCATACCTGACAGTGGAGGTAAACGAGAGAGAATAAGCGGGCATTATGACGCTTTTCCGGCAACCAAACCCGACATCCAAACGACTGTCTCTGCTGATCGCAGTACTTGCGCTTGGAATGCGAGAATTTCTGACAGAAAAATTTACTTGCCATATAAGAGACACTTCTTTAATAATAACGTTCAGTTAATGAAGACCTCTCCCACGTAAGACCGAATTTTGCACGGCTTATCAAGGTCGTACTTGAGATGTTTTAATGCAAGTTCTAATTTCGTTTGTAGCCTTACAAATGTGGTACCAAGAATAACTGTCATAAAAATCTTGGTTGGTCGAAATTTTAGGGGATTAGTAAATTTAAAAAATGACTAGCCCTTAAAGATCGTGAACATTTTGGAACTTCCTCATCCCTCGTCAAACTCATGGTACTAGACTGTAGGAATGTTGACGTCATTTCCCTCTCGCGGCTCGCGATAATATTCGATCATCACGTTCTAAATCGCGCCTGAGCTCATCTGATGTAGATTGGAATTCGAAGCTGCTGTGAGGGGCAACGCATCGCCTGCCAGATCGTGGCTATTTTAAAATGCTTTCGCGTTTTTGTATTTGTGTGGATCTCTTTAGTGTGCGCGAGATATCTTATTACAAGATGGCCTGTCAAATGTGGCCATGAAATGGACCACTAACAGTCTTCCTTGGAGGATTATCTACCTTTATGGCATCATAGTAAAGACGCCATGACTGCTTGGCGCCATTCAGTTTCCTGTCTGATAATTCTGAGGACGGTTTAGTCCGCATCTGAAATTTCCCACTTTTAAAACCGAATGTAATACCACGTGTGTGTGTGTGTGCGCGCGCGTGCGCGTGTGCGTGTGCGTGCGTTTGTGTGCGACTGTGAACTTTAAAAATGTGAAGAATCTCTCCCTCCTCTCGTTCTCCTATCCCCCCCCCCACAAACACACACGCACCACCACCACCAAACCCACCTCATTGCCTCCCTTATTTTCCACCCATTCATAATATTCATTGAGCATTTGGTTTTCAGGTGGACGGGATTGGTTGGTTGGTTGGTTCGTTGGTTCGTTGGTTCGTTTGTTGGTTGGTTGGTTGGTTGGCTGGCTGGCTGGGTGGCTGGCTGGGTGGCTGGTTGGTTGGTTGGTTGGCTGGTTGGTTGGTTGGTTGGTTGGTTGGTTGGTTCTTAACCGCTCGACCACGGAGGCTGCAGGGAATTTGAACCCAGACGCAACTGAGTGGGCAACGTTTAATAACCCCCCCTCCCCCACTCGACTCGACACGGCCAGCCTGTCTACACGCTCCTTGACGCCGGACCAGGCTTGCATGCACGTTCGCGTCGTCTCTTCGCACATAACAGTGCGTCCCGCATGCTGGGCGAACAGGCCGTAGGCCGCTGTTACGACTGGAAGGGCAGATAAGGAGACTCGTGCAAGCGGATCGACCCTGGTGTGTGTGTGTGGGGGGTTGGGGGGTGGCGTCTGCTTCCCGCACAGAGTTTTCC
Organism: Lanistes nyassanus; assembly: GCA_004794575.1. Classification (NCBI taxonomy): domain Eukaryota; kingdom Metazoa; phylum Mollusca; class Gastropoda; order Architaenioglossa; family Ampullariidae; genus Lanistes; species Lanistes nyassanus. The sequence goes on along the minus strand of SMGT01010948.1, from coordinate 800,581 downwards.
ATTATGCTCCCCCCCCCCACCAGCCCTCCGTTCTTGTCGATACAGTGACGTACAGCTTCTGATGTTCCCCGCCTGGGTCTGGTCACTCTGGTGCTCCAGATTTACACCCCCTCCCTGCCGCCCACGCACTCGGATTGCATTTAAAGTTGTCGCACAGTAATTGAAACCATTTATTACCCTTGTTTGTAATTTAAAAAAAAATACTGACATTTAATCAGAGAGAAAGAGAGAGAGGGAGGGAGGTGAGAGAGATGGTGGGGGAGAGAGAGTAAGGTTTCAAGTTGACCCAGAAACAAGTGCCGTACAGGTTCCCAGTCCACTAGGAACTTAACACCACTGGCACTTTTCACGGAGATTGGTTCATGAAAGATGAATTCGTGAGCATTTTTCCCTTTCGACGCATATAGAGAAGACAGAAGGACGGATGGACGGAGACAGACTTTCTATTTCATCATTGTTGTTGTCATCTTCATCTTCGTCTTCATCATTGTCGACGTCGTCGTCAGCAGCAGCAACAGCAACAACTTCTTCGTCCCAATTGTCCTCCTCTTCTTCATCTTTAGACGAAAGTGGTTTCGGATGAATTTGTAGAAGTTAGACTAGGTGACAATAATACACCAAAGAGTCTGAACTTTTTAGCCAACTAAACTCGAGAAACCGTTGACTATTGCCGTTCAGCGCTTTGGAACAATTACCTTCGCCACATCACCTGCGCTTTCCTCACCGATAATGAATCAATAAACAACCACTTCCGCGTTGAGAGTCGTTACAGGTATGAGTCTTTTTAGTGCTGCGCGGTGACTTGCTAGGTATCGATCAGTTGGCCTGCCACCTGGAGCTGCAGTGAGCGCTGCATTTAGTCCAAGGCCGACAGTCAGGTGATGAGGCTACCTGTACTTCCTGCTGAGACTCGCTCTGTCACCAGGTGTTCATCGCGGAGGTAACTAACTATATCTTTTTTTCTCCCACCCTCCTCTTTCTTTCTTTCTTTCTTTCTTTCTTTCTTTCTTTCTTTCTTTCTTTCTTTCGTTCTTTCGTTCTCACTCATATGTTCCACTCTCTTTTTGTCTCTCCAATAAACGCATTGTGTGCATATGTGTAATTTCTTTCCCCTGGGGCCATACTGTTTACACACCTATGTATGTGTCTGTCAGCATCCATAAGGACAAAATGTGTATAACCAGTGCTTTACAAATAACCCACTCAAACTTTGTTAGTCTAAAATACATCAACCAGCCTTTTATAAGTTGTGATTTCATCTAATTTTCCTTCTATTCGATAAAGCTACTTTTCGGTTTTGTTTTCGACTGAATGAGATTGGTTCAAAAGGCAGTGTCTGCCTCGTGTATGTTACAGCTTTAATTCCTGTGATATTTAAATAAAGTTCAGTCTTTTAAAATAATGCAATCTTTTAAATTTCAAACTCTTTTCTTGTGTCTTTCTGACCTCGAAAGAATCTCGAAAATAATTAATTTTAAACAAGTATTGTCGGAAGTGTGTATCGGGTTCTGGCGGCAGTTAACTATAGTGGCATTTCTTTTTCCGCAAGAGCAGCAGAGGAGTAACTGTGACGTAACAATATTAAAGTGGGAGGGAGGGACATCAACGTGTGATGACGTTTGCGTGGTTTGTTGTGGTGGTGGGTGTGCAGTGCACGGTCTCCTGCTGTCAGACAACGTCCTTGTTGCCAGGAACAGAACATGCGCGTTGTACAATGCGAACGTCTCGAAGTCCGAACTTCCTAAATAAGGCCAATCACGCGAGGAGCGAGAAGCGAGACAGCAGGGGAGTGCGCATGAGCGGAAGTTGAATAAGAAGCTGGGGTTTAACGTGGGAGCAGTCGAGGAGAGGAGCTAGCTCACCCACACTAATATTTTCGATGGATCGCTGTGCTGACATCGTTTAGACTTCGCCCCAGGGGCGGGATGAAAGTTCTGGAACTATCGCAGATTAAGTGTTCACTTCCCAGGGTGCCGGAAACACAACGAACGACATCCGACGTTGGTGTATCACGTCTGATCCAAGCAGGGTAATGAAGACAGCGATGAGAAAAATCGGTTCTCAAAGGTGCTTTCCGTGGCCTACACCCTGTTATGAACCCAATTCCCGTCCTTTTACTTGCTCGCTTTTATGAATCGGTCGTAACTTGGAATGTCAGGTAACCTTCCTGCCCTTACGTCCCCCGCCTCCCCCCTCCTAAACGGGGGCGCAAAGATTACACTCTGCTCCTCTCATAGAAATATTTAACTATTAAATACTGTTGTTGCTGTTTTATTTGTAGCGGATTTCATGCCATCCCGTAACGAGGAAATAGCGAGCACTTGACGGTCAGGTTCTTGTGGTTCACGCCATCTGTTCTGGCATTGGTATAATCTGGTAAATTTATTTCGTTTTTTCCTTTCTGCCGTCCTTATATTGCACGTTATTAAACGTTTCCACTGAGTAAAAAGAGATGCAATGTAATGGTAGAATTAAAAAAGGAAAAGGGGCACGTGGACATTTGAATGACGTTTTACCTGCCTTTTCTGGGATCACACACAAAATCCAGTCTTCAATTAGATCGTGAAGAGTCGAATACTGGGAATCTGTGTATCTTACAATTTTAATCTGCACTTTTGGAGAGGTGGTCTGAAAGCGTTTGGCTAGAAGCTGTTCCAAAGTAAAAACTCAAGGGCTATGCGTTTGTGTTTGATGCTCGAAGTCAGATTTTTAGTTCTGAGCGTAACGTTTTTCTCCTCTGTGGTCAAAGTTACTTCTAGTTCTGAGTGCAATATGTTTTCGTTCATAATTAAAAACATAGCATTAACTTTCTTACCATTCCCGCAAAAAAAGAGTGATCACAGGTCCTGAGCCGTTCACTTCTGAGCTTTCCACCAGAATTTTTCAACAGGATATTTTTCTTTTGAACGGGTCTTTCTTTCGAGAGGTGGGGTGTACTCTCTTCGACTTTGCCTCCTTTAATGATTGCGTCCTGTTTTTGACAGCTCGGTTCCAAAATAGCAAAAAAAAAAAAAAAAAAAAAAAGGGAATCTGTAACTGCATTAGTAGAAACTTCCTGCTCAATAGTTCGACAGTGCTAGAATCGAGCGACAGGCAGGCTAGCCTCTCCCACGCTGATCTGCTTTGCTCCAAGTATGGCGGACCAGGGAGTGCACTAGCTGTCCTTCAGCTTCTGCGCAGACTCCAGGAAGGTCTGCAGCGACACGACAGGTGTCCTCCCGGGTCTGCCCAAGAAAATCAGAAAAAATCGATGACCTTCCAATAACTCAGCATTTTAAGGACTGACCCAAGTAGAAAATGTTTTTAAACTTTTTTTTCAGTTATCAGATATTCCCCAAATCCGAGCATAAGCTTCATTTGTATTCATGAGACATAAGCTTTCAAACATAACCAGCACATACACACACACAAAGGCCGAAGCCCCGACGTCAAATTAGTGCGTGGATGCGCCTCATTAGGGCATGTAACCTTGATGACGTGAATATATCTGTGCGCTAAGCTGAGGTCAGGGTTTCTGATCAAGTGGTATTCTTGAAAATTTTAGAAGCTAGTATCACGTGATTAGAAGCGAATCATTTTGGGAGTTAGTTTCTTGCAATGACTTAATTCCAACCATCTGAAAAACAATTTGTACCGGAGTAATTCTTTAAAGACCAGACAAGAAGGTCTTTTAGAAGTGTCGGGACCTTAAAAAAAATAGGGCGCAGATTATCCTCTTCCACTCCGTCTGGAGGACGCGTGACAACCCAGCACCAGGCCCAAGGTCGAAGAAGCTTTTCCACAGCGTGTTTGGTCTACTCTGCCAGAACACTTGCCTGGATGTGACATTTTGACCTCGCTGATTTCAGAACTGTCTAGAACTTCACGCCATAGCCTTACGTTCTTTCTTTTTCTTTTTTCTTTTTTTGTGTGCTTAGTTCGCTGAAATAAGACGCAGCTTCATCCAGCGAAGAAAGGTCATCGAACAAGGACGCACTTTCGACTTGTCAAAAACGGCCTTCACCTCCAGCAACTTCACATATAAAGAAATCCTAAAACCTTGTCGTGTTCCTGTTTTAAAGTTACTGTTTGTCCAACGTAGAACTTTTCCTGGTATTACTGGTCCTGATCTGTTGCAACCAACAGTTTACACGCCAAACCTAACACCTTCACACTTTCATTCTTCTCAAAAAACTACACAAGAAAAATCTTTTCGTCATATCTTCTATTCTTAAGAAATAAGAGAAAGCAAGATCGACTAGTTGAGTCAATGTGCAAAAAGTGCTTTAAAATGTGACAGTTTCTCAGGTGACAGTGCTTGCTGAAACAGATGCTTATGAAGCAAAACAAGTTTCCATTATTGCTAGGCTACAAAACGTGACTGCAACACGTTTGGGTGTTTCTTGCTTTGGAGCTCCGGTATTTCGTTCTTGGGGGCTAAAGGTCAAGTAAAAAAAAAGTCAATCAAAGTCAAAGAAAAAGACTAGCAGAAGATGTGCTAACAAAGAACGAAGAAGACAAAAGTGTGCCAGTTTTTCGTGGTGTGGTGGCATATGATGTGGCAACATAAGTTAATGACAACCCCAACAAAATTCTGGCAGCGCTAGACACAACCGTATGCTGACCTATGTGACCAAGGGAGCCAACCGTACCCAAACACGTAGCAAAGAGAGAGTCGAAAGTGAGGAACATGGTAGATCTTCAAAAAATCTGCCGCCCCTTTCTTTTAAGCGACCCTAGTCTTCACACGGCTAACCCTCGGTGTACCACGTGTGCATACAGCGAATCCCTATTTAATGTCGTCAGCTCGCTCACTAAGCGTGTGCTGACCACTGGGATCCGAGACAAATACAACATAGGACAAATACATGAAATATTCAAGGTGGACAATATAATTAATAAAGAACAAATGAGGACAGATTAATTGATGATGGCAATTTTTTGAAGATCTGCCACGTTCCTTACTTTCGACTCTCTCTTTGCTACGTGTTTGGGTACGGTTGGCTCCCTTGGTCACATACGTCAGCATACGGTTGTGTCTAGCGCTGCCAGTACTTTGTTGGGGTTGTCATTTGATGATTTAAGTCATCCCTCGCTACTTCGCGGTTCATTTATCGCGGCCTCAGTACATCGCGGATTGTTTAAAAATATTCATCAAAAAATCAAAATTGAAGAATTATGGCGCGAAAGTTGCCCGCACGCCAGCAGAAGGCAGGGAGTGCCCACACAATTCAAAATCCACGTCTCTGATTGGCTGGCTAGCATCCCGCTCTCATACCCAGCGAAGACGACCGCGCTCATTCAAATCAATGTTTGAATGATGCTTAGTCTCGAGGTGTGCTAATTTTTGCTGTTCTCGTGTATCTTTTTGTGCAAAATAGTGCTTGTGACGCCCTTGAAAATGGCTCCTAAACGTCCTCTACCCTCTAAATCCTCTAGTGAACCCAAGAAGAAGAGAAAAATAATGACAGTGAACGAGAAAGTTAATTTATTGGACATGCTTAAGGCAGGCCATAGCTATGCGTCTGTTGCACGCCATTACGGATTATACTATTAATATTTTATTTACATGTTTGAAACTATTCTTTAATGTCTAATGATAACATATGCACTTATATGGTTTCATATACACTTATCGATATTATACATACACAAAAATGTACGTATGTTAAAAATGAGAGGGTGACACTACTTCGCGGTTTTTCACTTATCGCGGCCGGTTCTGGTCCCTATTAACCGCGATAACTGAGGGATGACTGTATAGCGCTCTGTCCTCATTTGTTCTTTGTTAAACATAAGTAAACGTCAAAACGAGTTATAATGACGTGAGCTTATAAGTAGCAAGTCGCTTGTTTCAAAATACATTTTATTCTCCGATTGTAAAGGACTATAGCTAATTAATATCCCAACCCTTAGAATAACTCTTATTGTCTGAGAAGTGGTGAAAGCGATTCACGAGTCATATTTGGCCACCAAGCCTCTACTCCCACGCACGCGCTCGCGCCTATCTACACCCACCCACCATCAGGAGACCTACAGCGCTTTGATCTTTTTACCCGAGGGCCTTGTCTCCGGCGTATACGTTGTCATGGCAATGGAGAGTCACAAGCCCCACTTCCGGTGTTCCCAGCATGAACTTGGCGCTGGACTTTTCCTCTCTACCCTTGGACTTCCGGTCGCCACAAAATGTTGCTAATGGTTTAGCTTAAAATATAGATTTTTTTCAGCTCCTTCACTAGAAATAACGGGAATAGCTGCAAGGTGTTATGATTCTGCTGACATCTGAAGGTCACCGGGCTGGTGTAAACAACACTGGGAAATTAACACACAAAACAGGCTGCGACAGGTGAACGCGACGTGATGAAAGTCAAGGCATCGTGTACATAAATACTGCCGAGCGCGGGGGAAGGAGGAGAGACGCCAGCAAGACATCAAAGGGTGCTGCTACAGGATGCAGGTAAAAATATGAAACGAAATCTCGATTTTTGCTTCAGGTGTTTCCGTTTCCCTTTACGCCCTCATCTCTGGCAGCATGCCGTAATTACTAATCAACCAATAAATTTATTGCGACGAAGACTGGTGGCGGAGAGACATTTGAAGGCCGAGTTTGGATGGAGAGAGGAGAATATTTTGCTACACACGTCTTGAATTTGATGTAGCCTATCATAGAAGGCGATGTCGGCCGCTCGTCTAAAGTTGTCGGCCTTCCGTGCTGAAATAGTCGTTACACGTAAGGAGAAGAACCCCTTCCTACTGCTGGAGTAAATCATTGTACACTTGTCCACTCACCTCATGGCCGGGACTCATTACCCATTCTTACTCTGAGTATATTTTAAACGAGCAGACGTTTAGAGATTTTGAAAAACAAATTAATAAATTAATGCAGATCGTTCAACAGTGCTTAAAACAGAAAACTTTGAGAAAGTTAACCAGGAATCAAATGGGGTCACCTTTGTGCCAAGGGGGTATTGAAACCTTCGTGCCAAGCGGGTATTCAACTGCTAGAACAGGGATGCTCGGTTGCAGGAGATTCATAACTAATAATTGTAGCCGCTATTTGTCTTTGGCGCATCTAGTTCCAAAGGGACCATTCCGACCTCTTCGCGAAAGATCGCAAACGACATGTTTTGGCCGAGGAAGTCTCTGCCAAGGTCGTCTGCTGCCTTGAAGCGCAGTTAAAAGAAAATACGGTGTGGGAGGAGAAAGCGGTCTCGGATAGCTGATCAAAACTCACCGGAATTCAGTCGTTAAAAAAAGCTGCTCTGGTCTAACAGGTGGCGCGGAAAGTTGGCCAAGTAGCCTCCCCTGGCGTTTTAAGTGACTTCGACCAGGAACTGAGGGCGCACGCAATTCGTGCGAAATGTGGTGTGCTGCCCTTACTCAAGATCATCCTGTCTTCCGAGGGAGAAGTCGGACCGGGCGAGGGGGTGGTGTTCGGAAGTAGACGGCCGGCATGCAGCAGTGGTGGTGGTGGTGGTGGTGGTGGTGGTGGTGGTGGTGGTGGTGGTGGTGGTGGTGGTGGTGGTGGTGGTGGTGTCGGGAGATGGTGACGCTTTTAACGAAGCTAAGAGTTTGTTGAACATTTTCTTCATAACTTTGATTGTGTTTTGTTTAAAACTTATAGTTCAGAGTAATCAATAGCAAACAGTAGCTGCACTAAATACAGTGACTTCCGCTGAGGTGGGAATCTCCAGGACTAGACGTCAATGTGTTTTCTTCGTTCGTTCTTTCGGTCCTTCCTTTCGTTTGTGTAGTGGGAAGGTGCTTCCACCTATCTGTGATTTTGCCCTAGTTGATGAAAAGGTTCGACGAATCAGTCTCGAGAAAAGGTTCTTCTGTTGATAATGGATTTGCAAGGATAGTAGTTTTTGATGACAGTGAGGTCTGATGGTGATTGTGTAAAAATGTCTGATGGACATTGTGCAGTAATGCATGATAATGTTTGCGTACAAATGTCTGATGGTGACTGCACGAATTTTTAACTGACTGAATAAATCTCTGATGCTGAATGTGTATGCATTTTTTATGTTGATTTTGGAATTATCTTTGATGATGATTGTATATGAATGATTGACGGTTGTTGGGTATAAATCAATGTCTGACGGAGATTGTATGAAAGTATTCTGATTATTGGCGTCGGCTTAAATAAGCTCGTTGAATATGCCTTTGCATGCCATCCGCCTTCAATGTGCAAAAGTTAAATCCATCCTTTTTTTAAAAGCACTCAAATGAAAGGAAATCCAATTTCTGCCATACACACCAATGCCAGCTATAGAAATCAGTTACATCTCCTGTGCAGCGCCTTTTTGAAAGAAGCACGTGTGTGACTAACGCTTCTGATAGACTTTCTGACACAAAGAAGTTTCTTTCCCGTGACTCAGCACGCGGGAGTGATATCCCCTTGGCCTGACGAGAAAGACGTCCTGTGGTGATGCGAATTACGGCTTTATTATTTTTAAATTAATAACTTAGTAACCTGCACTTACTTTTTAAGGCCGCGTTTTTTTCCATTGGCAGCTTGATTCCAACTCGTGCATGGGCTTAAATTTAACATGTTAGTTGAGTCATGTCAGTACTTCGAGTTTCGTGTAGCTATTGTCAAATCAATTTCTTCTCCAATCCTGTCGGAAATATCCAACAATCATCGCTATGTGTCAAAGTGACAAAAACATTATACTGCGCTATGATGGCTGTGACAGATCCCTTGCGAAAATACGTTTTTCAAGAGCCGGTTCTCTATTTGTGCGAAACTCTCCTGACATCTCGGCTAGGTTTAGTGTCGTATAGTGGTATGGCTATGAAGGGGGCTGGGAGGGCTAACTTGCTTTCTTTTTATGAACATATCTGTGCGATTTTTTTGTCCCAAATGTGAAATATTCTTTTAACATGCTGGTACGTTGTTTTAGCTCTAATTCCGATGGTCAGGCAATGACGAAGGCTACATTTATTCACGCAAATAAATGAGGGAGATGAGTGTTGGAGGAGGGCGGAATAGGAAGCCGGAGGGAACAGAAGTACCTGGAGAAATCCCCAAAGCCCAGCCCTGTAAACAGGTACCACATGCAGAGAAATTAACGTGAATCGAACCCGCGACCCACTGTATTATTAACAAGCACATTTAGCCTCTACGGTACGGCTCGCTCCCACGCAGATGAAAGTATGCGGCAGGTCTCTCTATATATACACGAATATGTGTGTTTCCATGTAGATATATGTGTGTACATATATAAGAGATATATATATATATAATCGGCTCGAAAATAGCATGTATTATTTGCTTCTTGCTTGCAGACGAATGCTCTTACCGAAAACCTTCCCTCAGCTTCAGTAAACTAGGTCAAGGCGTTTCTGTTCTCGTTGTTTTAAGTTTGTTCTCAGCGTTTACGAGCCTGGCTAATGTGAGAGCCACAAAGTCCCTAGTGACATCCGATCACCTGTAATTGGTTTGAAAACAGTTACACCTGAGGACGCGTTACCTTACCTAGGTGAGTGACTGCAGTCAGATGCGTGAATAGAGGCCAGGGCCAGCGGGGGAGATAACACAGAAACTCAAAGACGATACTACACACGGAAATGATACCTACGAAGCGAGGGAGATAACTCACTTTCTGTCGGTGTTTAAATCTCAGATTGTTTTTTTTTTTGAAGTCACGATTATACACGGTTGTCCTCTCTCACTTTTTTGACCGCGAAGGTCTACGACCTTGCTGATGCAGCAAACACAGGATGATTAGAGGACACAGTGCGAAGCAGACATCATTCCTATGACGTTCTTGATAACCAAGGAAGGCGGGCGTGTTTTGTTTTCACAAGAGATAATCGAAGGTTGGATGAGATTTTCAGCATCACACTCATGGTTCGTTAACCTGTGCATGGGTGCATCAGTCTGCACCTGCGGCTACCTTCACACAAGATCAGTATGTGGGTGAATCCAAGCTGGTGATCAACAGTCAACGACTTTGCTAGACAGGCTGTTCTCTCGCATAGTTTACCTGCCGACCCCGAGTGGATTACATCAGCATTGGCAGATCGTTTTCATAAACAAAACTGATAATAAATCTATGTTCATTTCTCAGGACTTTGGGTGTTGATATCGTAAGATCATACATGTATCATACAAACTAGCCAAAGGTTAACTTATCAAATTTTCAGATATGCATCTAGCGACTGCTGATTCAAGAAAAAAGATCATCTCCATTTGTTCCATACAATTTCCCACCAACCTTTGACTTCCTCTGCATGCTGATGCTTGTGTGTGGGGGGGGGGGGGGGAAGGAAGGAGGGGGCGCGCGTGTGTGTACGTGCGTGCGAGTGCGGGCGTGTGTGTGTAGGTGTGTGCGTGCGTGTGTGTAGGTGTGTGCGTGAGTGTGTGTAGGTGTGTGCCTAAGTGTGTGTAGGTGTGTGCGCGCGCGCGTCTGTTGAGATCTGGTCCACGTTGTGATGAAAGTTTTAACTCTAGGCGATGTTCGTGCGCATGCATGTCATCCGTCCAACTTCCGGCCGAGGTGAAAGTTTGATTTCGCTTGAACCATGGAAATTTCATTGGAGCATCCGTCTCCTTTCTGACTCACTCTAAGCACGCAGCGCCAGGCTGTTTTTGCTTCTGTTTTTGCTTTTGCGTTCATAAAGAACGTCGGCTAAGGTTGGTCATCCGTTGCAGACATCTGTGAAGAATCAACCAGTAATATCAATCTTGGGAAGGTATGAGTCCCATTCTGTGCACGACAAGGCATAATAATTTTTTGAGGGTGGGATTGGGCTAGCAATAAAAAAATCTTTCTTTATGCAACGGCTGGTTAGTTTAGAAGGATAGTGCTTTTTCTTTGCAGTGATTTCGTTCTATAAATGGACCGGGTCCTATTACTAAGGTAGGCACTGAAAGAACCACCAGTCTGATAGTTACAGGAAGATGGCCAGTGCGGAGAGATACGGAATGGCCGAATGGATTCTGAATGTTTAACTGCAGGATATAATCCTTGGTCATTCCTGGATTCGAACCAGGAACCTTCCATAAGTAAGTCCGAAGCGCGACCAGAGCTATCCAGGGTTTCCTAAGCCAGACATGTAAGAGATTAGCAGCACTTAAGTGCTGGTTGCTATATCCAAAGCTATTGCGTCAGCCTGCGGAGAGGGGCAACGGTGAACTTCCTGCCATCCAGCAAAAAAAATCTGACAGACGCTGCCATCGAGACAGATGCTAAGAGCAGAGGAACAGGTACATCCGGGCAAGATCTTCCCTCGCCGTCAACAGCAGACGACTCCACGATCGAAGAAACAAACTCTGGAGGGGGGCAACGCATGTCATACAGGCGAGTTTTAAAGACGCAAGGCAGCCGAGAGATGTTAGGTGCCGATGGCAGAGCTGTTGCAGGTGGGGGTAGGAATTAGGACCTGACAGGCTAGCGCTGCTTGCGTTCATCGGGTGTGTAAAACTCGCCCTTGAACAGGAAGATGCCCAGGCTTCCTCCAGCACAGACACAGCCCCAGCTCCGACACGAGGAAAGGGCCTCCTTTGAGATCGGCAGGGGACCGTATTAAGGAACATTAACGCTAGGCGCGCAGACAAGTTGTCATCTTCCCTCGTGCACTTGCACTTCCCCCGTGCACCAGAAGACACCCAGGCGCTGCAGGTAGATGGGCTGGGCCGGAAAGGTGAGCTTTGACGCTCTGGCTCCCTTCCGCGCCAGTGGGGGGAAGCCATGGGACGCCAGACAGACAGGTAGGTGTAAAGAGGAGCGTCAGATGGGGTAAGCCCCGAGACAGGGGAAAGAACAAGGAGCGCCCAGTCGAACGCCGGAAAGTGAAATTCACGTTCAGAAGACGTCGCAATGGAGTCTTCTTTTCCCCAACCACCCACGCCTGCTCTTGTGGGAAGATGCACAACGCAGGCACACAACCTCCAGTCTTCCTACTTCTGCCCGAAAACGGAACACCTGCCGTTGCCACGGCAACAGAACTGACGAGGTCACTATGATTAGGAAGCGTGGGCAGAGCACGTGGTTTACGTGTCCCTGGGTTGCACGTGAAACGCAGGTGGACAACTATGTCTACATTAGTAATCGTATGTTGAGACCCATTTTTCTGTCAAGCTAATCGACCAGTCGACAAGAAGGTCAGCCTTTGATTTCTTTTTTTGTATTTAGCTGTGTAGGTGGAGAAATTGTTTCTTATCTCGTCATGGACAATATTTTTACATTTTAGTCAGCACTTTTCTTAAGGTCTATCTTCATCGTGTGATCTTTGAGGAGACAAAATGTTGAGGAACTGCGTAGTTATACGCTCATGTCCCAGCATGCAATATCAGAATGAAGGAAAGTTTGTTGTAGATTGCTCAGTTTAAATTCCAAAAGTAAAATACTATCCCTTGTGGCTCTAAAAATCCAGACAATGTCACAGTGTTATGGTTACTCTCCAAAGTTTGATTTTCAGCTGTGGAGATGTCTTGCTACAGCCAGCCAATAGTAAACATCGATTTAGAATGCTAAAGGATCGGAGCTCTGTAGCTGACCTTCGAACTTGAGTGTGAAGGTCTCCTGGTTAGAAGGATTATATCCTGCAGTGTAAATCGTGCAGACACCATGTCGATCTAGTGAGCATTAATCCGTTTCTAGGCACTGGCCATCTGTCCAGTTTGGTGGCCGTTGGAGTGCACAGAATGGTGAAAAGACCTTATCCCACAGCAGTGCGAAATCATCGCAAGGTCCCTCTAAATTGACCAATGCGAACGTTTCCACAACGTGATTGATCTCCCTTAGATCTGGTGAGTTTGCTCAATCTGTTTCCAGCTAAGCATGTGGAACACGAAATGACAGGGAAAACAAATGCCGTTGCCTTGCAAGAAACGTTTAAATGTCATGGAACGCAGAGCGGATATGGCATGTAAGCTTGTCGCACAAACTCCCATCTATTGTTCGATCTCTGAATAAGACACTTAACTCCTAGCTGCATAAGTTCGACTAAGTAATTTGTGTCTCCGCTGTCATTTAATCATGATGCCTTTGCTGGGCTTCCAAACGGTAGAAACAAAAATGAGGACCATGAGAAGAATTCTTGTATAAGTATTTGATCAGTGTAAATTCACAGTTTACAGAAAAAGAACCATCATGCCTTATGCAATTTATTAAAATGTGTATTATTTCTTTTCTTTCGTTTTCTTTTTCCTTAATTTCTTGACCGTTTCATGTCTTTACAAAGCTTTCAGTATTAAGAGCAGCTAGTCGCTTTTTGTGAGTGCTTGTCATCGAAAGCAGATGCCTGAACAGCACAGATGAAAAGAATGCACACGAAATATTTTCAGTAATTTACATAAAGCTTATAAAATTGCGTCACTGACGGAAATCACTTGCATTCCAGAATTAACGTAAAAAATTGTCTTCGATGTGATGTGACATCTTTCACAAATAATGTCTTCCCACTTGGCTGCCAGTTAGGTACCAGGCACCGTCAGCGCGCATGTCTATCACGTGACCACGACAATGGCTGACTCACGGGCCCACGTGTGGCGACAACCGTTGAATAAAACTCAAGGATATGTCGTTAGGACAGCTTGCCAGCTAAAGGAAATTGTCACGAAATGGTGTCTTTTCTGTACGCCTCGCGTCTAGGCCCAACATCAAACAAGGTGATTAAATCTAGGTGGTGTGTATGTTGTCGAGGTGGGGGGGGGGGGTCAGCGGAGGGAACTATCAGCATGCATGACTTCCTGTTAGATAACAGCGTTTGGAAGTGAAATGTCGTCAAGGGTCGATGCAAACCATTAAGCGGATATAAGAGAACAAACCACTTCACAAACAAGATCTAGCTCAAAGAAGGGACAAGGGAAGATAGTGTTGACGGTATAAATTGGTTCGCAATTGTGGCATTGTTTATATTCGAAAGTAAGCACTGCTGTTAATTGGTTTGAAGGCTAGCTGGTAACGAACCAAGAACAAACGCACGTCTTCGCAAAAAGAAAAAAAAAGAAAGCACGTTGGTTTTCGTGCCTTGAGCAAAACGCCCACTTTATTCTAAGCACAGAGATGGCGGAAAGGTGTTTATGTTAGCAGCTGTCTGAATGCAGTTGTATTTAGCTGCACCCTTTGTCCGTTCTATACACATAGCTACTTTTTGCTCTGCATCTCGTAATAACTGATTGTTTGATTGGACGATTTATCTGTTGTATAAGTCGACGCTGTCGCGATACATTCTGTAGCTGTGGGTCTCGAAATAAAATAAGTTTTTTTTCTGTAGTAAGACACACCAACGAGGCACAGACGAGGGAAACGTTTCTGCTCTAAGACGTGCAGCGTAAAAAAAACCCCAACGTTGTCCTCTTTCTTTTAACTCCATTTTTGGACAATGCATAGCGTTTGTCTAGAAGGAATCTGAAACGTTTTAGTCTCCACCTATTAATGATCTTTGCTTTTTATTCAGACCATTTTTAAGTTGAATGAAAGGCCTTAATGATAAATAACTTAGCAAGAATGAGGAAGCACATTTCTCTTGTAAGTATTCGTCTGTCTGTCTTGGTGCTTGTACATACAAACGGAATAACCGACCGACAGACGAACAGATTAGTTTGCTGTCAAGTAGATAAACACACACGAAGGACCACAGTTGCTTGGCAGGTAGGTAAGTAGGTTGATAAGTAATTCAAGAGATATGCATATACATGTAGGCAGGCAGGCGGACGAACGGACAGACGGACAGATATAGTATGTGTAACGCTATGAACCCGGTTTATTTGCATGCATGTTTACGTAGGTGTGCATGTTAGTTTGTGTGTCTGTTCACTTACAAAGGACTTATTTATTCTCTCTTTCCCCTTCACACCTTCATCTCATCTGCATACTCCCCCTTCTCTTTAATCTGCAGGAGTAATATTGTTGCTCCGTCTGTTCTGGTCACACTCGGACATCGAAAATCTGCGACCAGGTTATCAAATGTTCATCCTAAATGCAGATTTATAACGCGCGAGAACACAATTCATGCACACTTCGCGCGCAACTTCATCAGCGCGACCTTAGTGTACCCAAACAATAAACAGACCTTGGGCGACCTGAGCAAACCTCGGCTGCGTCACATGTAGGAGAATTATCTAGAAAAGGAATGCACCCACGTGATGGCCTGATCACGCTTGCATCGGCTGGCCCTTTATGGAAAAGTCGGTGAGATCGTATCGGCTGCACTCCAGGATAACCTAAGAATGCTAACCAAAGCTGAGCGAAAACGCTGACACGAGTGTTAGCTCACCGGGATCCCAAGGCCACGCTGTCATTAACCTGTAGAGCTTTTATACTAAGCACAGAGTTCATTAGCTAACGGCGTGTCGGCTGGACAGTAACAAATACAGTTAATCAAGACATTTGGTTCTGCACAGAGTTCATTGGGGTAGGCTTAGCTAACGCACGGGTCGGCTGGACAGTAACAAATACAGTTAACCAAGACATTTGGTTCTGCACAGAGTTCATTGGGGTAGGCTTAGCTAACGGAACGGGTAGGCTGGTCAGTAACAAATACAGTTAACCAAGACATTTGGTTCTGCACAGAGTTCATTGGGGTAGGCTTAGCTAACGCACGGGTCGGCTGGACAGTAACAAATACAGTTAACCAAGACATTTGGTTCTGCACAGAGTTCATTGGGGTAGGCTTAGCTAACGGCACGGGTAGACTGGTCAGTAACAAATACAGTTAACCAAGACATTTGGTTCTGCACAGAGTTCATTGGGGTAGGCTTAGCTAACGGGGTGTCGGCTGGACAGGAACAGATACAGTTAACCAAGACACTTGGTTCGGCACTTTAAAGACATCGCACGACATCGTTGTTCTGCCTCTCACGTATTCTTCTTCCTCCTCGTCGTAAAACGATCATCAGGCTGGTCATTGACAAAATCCTTTCTTTTATTTCCGTGTAGGAAGTGGTATGATGCAAGCGGGTATTCAATCTCACTTAGACTGTCTCACAGAATTACTAGGTTAAAGCATTTAAAGCATATTTTATTTCTATAACAATACGAGTGTTAGGCTGTAGGTAATGTTGCAATTCCCATGCGTTGCTGACATTGCTCACACTCTAAAACCACTGTGTTTAGCATAATTCTAATGCTAAATAATTTTTGAGATATATGAGATCATCTCAAGAGTGCTAAAATTCATCACTCATGGATGTTGTTGATATCACAGTTTAAAACACTCTTAAAACACTTGTACACGTGTAAAGGGTATGTGGTTTGTTCAGATAACGTTAAGCTGGTTAAAACCGGACTGTTACCAAGCTTCTGAAGAAAGAGAAAAAAGAAACACTGTGGAAAGAATACGACTGACACAGAGCGCAACCAACACAACACGCAGAGATAATTAGCCCTGGCCTAGCTGTTCTCCCGCCACACACCCATATATAGTTTGTTGCACTGACCCTAGCGCGACATATACGCAAAATATTTTTAATTGCCTGTATATAGTTGTTGCAAGGTGCTGGCATATCTCTTGACGTCATCCGCCAGTTTATGATACCAATTTTTAAATTCTGACGAGCAAATCTTTCACTGGAAAATCTGCCGGTGTGTTCAAACCACTGATATTACAACGAAATAAAAGCTGAGAAAATACATTCCTGGGAATCCGTAAGATAGGTATACACCTATTTCCCAACTGCATTAACAGACAGCTTCCCCATGCAGTCGAGAATGATAATGCGAGCGTCACAGGCACCGTGTTGCTACGGCAGAAATGTAAGTCACAGAAAGTCAAGCAAATAATAATAATAATGATTAAAAAATACTCGAAACTGCACGTAGATCACGGACCTAGCCGGCGGAAGAATTTCGAGTGTTCCATTAGAGATAAACGTGCGAGTCCCCAAGGAACGGGACAGGATCTTCGCGTGCCCGGATTTCGTCAGTCACCTGTAGGCGCCGTCCTTGACACGCTGTCCTTGACACTGAGGTCCTCCCAATGTCTTGTTTCTGGGTCGATATGCTCCACATGTAGTTTTAATGAAAGCGGCTTATGAAAAGTCTTTTAGTCTCAAGAATAACCCTAATTAACTGAGCGAAAATTGGATGATCAGTAGATTTGCAGTCATAGCTGATAGTTATCTCATGCCGGCTGGATAACATCGAACGACAGAGGATGTTTGACCTATCTGCGAGAAACAATATTCAGGGAGTAATTTCATTTTCAACACATGTGACCTTGGTTCAGTAATATTTTTGTCCTCGTATATTTATATCCGGTTTCAATAAAACTTTGGCAATGAAGTGTTAAGCGTCGTCTTTCGTGTCAATCGTTTACAGCTTGCAGAGCAGACACAGAGGTTCTATAACTATGCGCCTTTACCCCCCC
>SMGT01010948.1:748598-781354 GCA_004794575.1 Lanistes nyassanus | reverse complement strand
TGTCGCGTGACTTAAACCTATCGCTTCCTGCCTCCCTTGGAGTATTGGTCGTGGAAGTTTTGCAATGTTGCAACAAGAAACAAGAAAGAAAGAAAGGAGAAAGCAAGGAAAGAAAGAAACAAAAGAATGAGAAGAAAGAAAAAAGAGAAAAAAAAAGAAAAGGAAAGCCTGAAAAAAGGAAAGAAAGAAAAAAAAGAAAAGGAAAGCGAAAGAAAGAAGAAAGAAGTCCTCTGCTTGACACATTGCACTTCCTCATACTGTTCTGAAATGATTCTTCTTCGTATCATCTGCATGATTTTACGAAAAATTGTTGATGAGCTTTTTTAGGGAAACAATTAAATAATATTTATATTTCGTATCAAGTTTATCTTTTTTGTTCTCTCAGTTGCACATGTGCAGTTGGACGCAGCTTTACATAGTCGAGAGAGAGAGAAAAAACGTTGGGAAAAAATTCCGCAATTCCAGGTGCGAAAGCGCATACTTATACCGTTGGGCAACGAACAACCGCCAGGGGGGTTGTGGGTGGGTAAGACAGATTCTTTGTATCATCCAGCATCTTGACGTCATCAGTATGTCAGAGTGATTGGCATGGAATGCGTGACTAATCGGGGCCCTCGTGTCTGCTTCAGCCCATATGACATACCCTTGCAGTCTTTGTCAGGTCACAGTATCACAGGTAAAGGCTAAATGGATAGACTGCAATCTACATTTGTCAGCTGTTTTGAAACTGTGCTACCGCGGCAGACGAAGGCCAGATTGCGCTGATACTCATACTGTTGGTAAATTTTTTTTAAAAAAAGGATACATACGAATCTTGCCAGGAAAAAGTCGATGGCCAATTACGGTTGTTGACCTTACAACAAGCGTGACAGCAAATATCATTTGGACTAAGATACAGTCGGTTCGCATCCATTGAGTACGAGATATCGCATTCATTTCTCCCTTCTCAGTAGGGGGTGAAGCATGCTGCCGTGAAGTCTGCAAGGGTAAAGTGTTTACTGCGTAAGGAACAAGGTAGAAAGAACCTGCTCCCACGTCTAACCTCCTCTAACCACCACCACAACGAACAAAGAAAGAAACATTTCCCCAAAGGGATTCAAACACATAATTTTCGGCCCCTAAAAACAATGTTTTAAAGATCCAGTGATGTAAGCTCTCAATGTTTCTATGGGTGGATTACAGGAAAATAATTGCTGAGGGCGTTGACCCGACATGATAGGAAGGTGAGTAAAAGTCTATTTTGAAAATAGGTAGTTCAGTTTTTGAATGAATTAAATAAAATTTCTGCTTTTTAAAAGAGCGAAAATGCTTTCACCGCAAGGTGATTTCGAACTGCTGGGTTCAAGGGTGTGTGAGTGGGATGTGTTGCCAAACTGCTCACCGGGACCTACACCAAAATGGCAGCTGACGTAAGTTGGTCGATTCGGAGAAGCAGTGTGGTGTTTGGGGGCATGGCCGCAATGCCTAATTCCAGTTTTGGCTTGCATGGGCATTCTTGTTAGTACGTTTAAGGTACACAGGGCGAACGGACCATAAGACCACTGTTATGAACAGAAGAGCTATTTCGAACGCTCATGCAAGCCACCCCTGGATATACTTCTCGGTCACACGTAGATTCACACCCGCAACCTTTGACACACTACTTCGACGCTCTACCACAGAGCTATGGAGGGAGGTCATTTCTCCTGCAACTTGGCCCAGACTCCGGTGATGGAAGAGGGGAGTCAGAGTGGGTGGACTTATTTCCGGTGAAGAAACTCTGCGTAGCCGCTGATACATACGTCTTGCAGACCGCATGCGTTAGCATGAAAATGTACTTTTAACAAGTCTCTTGAGGGAAAAAAAGTTGTAAGCACGAACGTAAAACTAGGAGGATATTAAACTCGGCAGAAAAAGCTGTTTTTTAAATAAAAAGTTTTATGTCGAGTTTTGTCAGGTGATAAAGCAGCTCTGTAAGTGCGTGCGTAGTCATATTTGTACATGTTTGCATGGGAGACAGAGCGAGAAAATTAAGCGAGCGAGACAGAGAGAAATTGATTAAATTAGGGAGAGATGATTCCTACAATTTTACAGGATCCTTTGAGAAAGAAATTTTGAAGCAAGAAGATTTTGACTACATTTTGAAACTTACAGCCATAGATTTCCTTAAAGGAAATTCTCCTATCATGCTCACTTTAATAATATGTATGTGAAGGCGGGGGAAGTGTGTGTATGTGTGTGTGTGTGTGTGCATGAAAGCGCCTTTGAGAGTGTATTGATATGCGTTTGCAATTGTGTGTGCGTTTGCACGTTTGCGAACGCGCGAGGGCGAGAGAGAGAGAGAGAGAGAAACCCACAGAGTCCGGGGGTGGAAGAGGTTAATCAGAGTGGCTGGACTTGAGTTCTGGTGGAGAAACTCCGTAGCCGCTGATCACGTCTTGCGAACTGCAAGCGTCAGCACGAAAATGTACTTTGAGGGCTAGCAAGTCTCTTGAGAGAAAAGGGTTGGAAAACGTTGGACTGAGAGTAGGACCAAATACGTATGTGACAAGAAAGGTAAACAAAAAATAAAATTCCCCAGAAAACTGTCCGAAGACATTACTGAAGGTTCTGGCCATGCTGTTAAACTACAAATAGCTACGACTATTTTCTCAGTTTTGCTCCCCATTCGACAAATTCTAACTCTCCAAACCGCCACACCGGGTACTACCATTGCCAAGAAAACACGCGACGACAAAGAAAAACTACAAGAAAAGGGGACGAAGAGAGTGCGAGGGAGCCCAAAGGAGGGAGGGGGTCGGGGATGGTAAAGGAGAGGGTAGAGACGGTAGAGACGGTAGAGAGCGTAGAGACGGTAGAGAGGGTAGAGACGGTAGAGAGGGTAGAGAGGGTAGAGAGGGTAGAGAGGGTAGAGACGGTAGAGAGGGTAGAGACGGTAGAGACGGTAGAGAGCGTAGAGACGGTACTCCGAGGCGCCAGTGCAGACGATTAGTCTGCGAACATAAACACACTCGGGAGATAAAAAGTCGACCAAGGCAAATTGTTAACCTCTGCAGCCCAGGCCACTGATAGCGACTGTAAAGTCGCCACAGTTGACGTCTTGAAGAGGACGGGACAGGCCGTGATGTAAGCCCAGATTTTTCTCCAACTGTTAACCTTGGCCTTTGCTTGCGTCATAGCGACCACACGGGAAGGGACACCTGGAAAGAAACACCCGATTTCCTGAGAGCCGGGTGTCACCACGTGTTTTACAAGGTGCCCACGTGCGTTTGCGACTTTTGAGAAAGGAAAAATAAAATCCGTCCGGTCCTATACATCTTGGAGATAAACTGGCTGAAATCCTCCAGTCGGGGAGGACTGACGCAAATGACTAACCTCCCAGGAATCTGTGACGTTATTTCAAAGCTTTTGTCTTTGGCCTCAGGTTTTTCCCGGATGCCACTTCGGGCGCCGAGGGGAGTAGCGATTTTGCAATTTCTGACCCCCGGCCACTTCATAATCGTGCACACGGTTGCAGCTTTTAGTTCCTTTAGCTGGGTCGGTGTACTTTATCAGTGGACTTGAGAGTGGCGCGGTACCTCGCGCCATGGCAAGGAATGCGGTCGGGGATCTCTCGGCCAATTTTGCCACGGCCAGCCATCACCAGGTACTTTTTCTAGGACAGGAACCTTGCTTGGGCTATGCTAGACAATTATTATACGTTTCATCTGATCGACACTTGGTGGAAAATCATGTGTAGTTAACACCAGATTGCGTAACAATGACAAAAAGGTCCCTCCTCTATGCCAAAAAAAACCCGCCCAGTTCAAACCAAACCAAATAAAACAGAATTTACCCAGCATATCAATCCCAGCTCATAGATCCTTGTTTACGAGGACAAAAGTTATGACCCCGCCCCCATTACTCATCAAAGATGACCCAAGAAAATGTGCCCGAAATGCTGATTTAACAGATGAAAAAAGCTGTGGTTACTTGTGTTCTAATTAGTGGTTCATGTGCGTGAATAGCAATACTACGCTACAAGTAAGCAGAATTTCCATGACGCAAAGAATGAACGCTACAAAAATTGTAATCTTTCTCATGTGAGGCTTTCACTTTTTGTCTTCCCACCCACCATGCCTAATGATATGGTTGATGTCTGAACGATGTGAGGTAGGTTGGTGAGGCTCATTTCTAACACAGAATATTTAGAATAGCATTTTTAATTTATTTTGAGAAGAGCTCGATTGTTCAGAGTGTGACGCTCTGCGGGGCGAGGAAAGATTTAGTTGAAGACCGTTTACTGGCATCAACGCGCTGGACGGAAATCCCAGCAAGCACTGTGGTGTTGCAAGAACATGTGTCGCTGGGGCCAGTTTCACGAGTGATGCCAATTGGTATGCTACAAGGCACAAAACCGTCTCGAGAAATAGCAATTTGGTTGTAACACTTGATGACGTTTTCATCGATTATTAATACCAGATCGTTAAGAATGAAGTTCATGAGTTGTGCACGTCGGCTGCCATATGACATGCGCCGTTCCACACCTCCAGACATTACTGACAAGAATGCCGCCAGCGTTCACAAGATTGTCCCATAAGCACACCTGTCTTCTGATCTCTCATCAGCACTCTTGACCCGAAGCCTCTCTCGTTCACCCTTGAGACCGCAGCGATAAAGAACCCACACCTATCGTGGGAAGGGAGGGGAGAGAGAAAGGTGAGACACAGAGAGACACAGAGACAGAGATCGTGCACAATCACTGCAGAAGTGACTCGTAGCGTTTAGACGTCACGCGCAGTTTGAGGAAGATCGCCATGCACGGTTCGTTACCGCCAAGCACCCTGCACGACACGACTAGCGGTTGGTCTTCAATTGTCGGACCTTCCTACAAATTTGGCGAGACCGACACCCTCCTGCCAGCCATCTTCCCCTTCCCCCACAATGTCCTCCGTGCTATCTCTGCCAGACTGACAAACGGCTGAAGATGTCTAAGCGACGGGTGACGGTCAAACGACTTCTTGTCCTTGGCTTCACTTACCCAACCTCTCGATCACTCCCCCAACATCCATGTTGCCAGATCCAGATTTGCTATCTGTTCCCCCCCCCCACACACACAAACACAATTGCGTGTGTGTCTGTGAATGTGTGTGTGTGCGCGCGTGTGTGTGTGTGTGGACGCGCGCTAGCGTGTGCCATGCCACTGAAATGTCTCTTTAGTCTGACCGTAAGTGTTTAGTCTGACGATTAGTGGTCAGACAATAGTTTCACTTTTAGTCAACTGAAGTGAAATTTTTAAAAAGGTACACACGGACACAATCATCAAAAATTAACGACAGTCACGCTTCTTAAAAAAGAAAGCAAGATGAAATAACGTGAATGACGATAAGGGGATAGAAACGGCTAACGCTAGGAGTTATCTCTGGGGCGCCCCGCAGCAAGGAGTTAACGCGTGTTTGTCGCCAACAGAGAGGGTCGTGGATTCGGATTCACAGTCCGGCAAAGTACGTCCTCTGCGTGTGGCCCTTGTCTATAGGCGGGCTGGCCGTAGGGAGAGGGTGGGGGGTCCTCTCCCACCCCTACCTTTCCTCTTCCCCGGACATCCATTCTCACATGCTTCGTCCGTCATGAGGTGGCTTTCGCTGATGACAGGCAGTCTGACTTGATATATCGCATGCCGTTATCTATTATTACTGTCTGTTGGGTTTCCTTTCTCTGAATTTCAGGTCCGCCAGACGGTGCGTCAACTGAACTGCAAGAAATACTGTCGGAGACAGCATTGCTGGAAGATGAATCGCTCTTACAGGTCACCTCGCCCTTGCAGGTGACACGACAAGTGGAATGGCATGCATAAATACTCAAAGAACTCCACTGGCACAGATCCGGAGACGATACCATAATGGGTGCTTCCTGTCTCGCGGTTTTTAGTATCCCGCACAGATCACCTGACATGACATGTATGCAACGCGAAATAACACGTAACGTGCAGGCAGACGTCTGCAGTTTGGGCACGTTGTCGTAACGGGTTTCCGCCAGCCAGGACAAAATACATTTCTTAATCTGCCGGAATCAGTGGTGTGGAAATTAGCTTAGAAGCACAAGTCAATGATTTTTCTCAACAGGAAAAAAATTCTGTCAGTTAATCCCCACTTCTCCCAATCTTCCTGCTGTACAACAATACTCCAGCGGACGTTGCAAATTCCGGTCCATATTTTTGTGTATAGATGGCCCGTGGGGAAAAGCCAAAGTTTTAGCTGTAGAAAAAAAGCAAGATCAATGGAATAAATTCAAACATGGAATAAATTGAAACTTTTACAAAAAATTTTTGATTCGAACGAGGATAAAATAAATTCCTAATCCCAGGACATAATCGTTGTTAAAGACCCTCTGCATCACAGGGTTTTTTCCCACCGGACTTTTCCTTATGTGGTTTTATTTGAGACCCCAGTTGTACTTTAAGCCACAGTAAGTCAGAACCACAGAGCTCTGCCGTGAGTTTACTGCTAGTCGGAAATATTGAATGCCATTCCTATCTGGAGAAAAGGCATTGAAATAAAAACTTTCCCTGCGGATTACTTGTGACTGCACACACACACACACACTGAAAACAACCTTGAACGAATCCAGTTAAGTGCAAGAAAAACAGGTGACTGCCGCTTGGAGTAAAATCTATCTTAAATTTAAAACAAGGGAACTGGACCAAGCTAAGACATGACACAGACAAAGACAATCTACATGTTTCGGGGCACTACCCCTTCATCAGGACGACACAAAAACTTGTCTGACAATGATGCCACCCGTATGCGTTCCCATGGGCACGGACCACCTCGACGACAACCGGGATTCCCTCCTCCAGCTCCATCGAGAGTTGGGCAAAAGCCCCTGCTGCCGCAGCCAGGTAACGTGTCATTAAGAGGAGGCGTGTCAAGTCAGGAGTCGCACCAGCTGTCAGCTCGCTCTTCCTTCACCTCTGTTGCTGATCATCGGGGCGGAAAACAAGCGCGCGGGTGGCTTCTGCAGCGAAGGCCGATGCATTATTAGCACTAGGACTATTTTCAGGGTAATTACAATTATGTTGCGGGGCAAGGCCGGCAACAATGGACGAGCAGCTAGTTCTTTTCTCACGGAATTTAATTTGGACAAATTTAGGTACAGCATGGACGCAAAGGTTAAGTGTATGGCTTGCATCTCAATCCACTCGCTTTCAGGAGCACTAAGATGGTTTAAAATTCATAAGAATCAGCCAGCAGGGGAGGGGGTTTTGAAATGCTTTTAGTTTTGATCGAATAGAGGATCATTTTGTTGTTCTGGTTTGTTGAGAGAGAGAGAGAGAGAGAAAAGGTCGATAGAAGCCAGAAAAATGTGTTCGCTTCCCGCCCCGTCAGCATGGAGCTTTCTTGGAACTCATCCAAGAAGAAACTGTTTTTGAAATGACTGGGCTTATACTATAGGCTGGCAATATGTGAATGGTAAACTACCTTCCTTTCACTGGAGACAATCTTTCGAACATCTGGAGTTAGAGAAGAGAGGTAAAAACCGTATGTGTGAGGTGACACTGGAACATGGATTCTTTTAATTAGTCAGTCAGCCAATGGGAAACTTAAAGCACAACTATACTAACGAGACACCAACATGGCGTCACGATTTTGGATTTGTTTCTGGCTAGACGAGAATGGTAAGCAAACCTGAGGGCGCTCGAGCTGAGTTCGGGCTAAAAGACTAGATTTGTTCAGTTTTAAGGAAGCGACGTAGAATTTCCACAAGGGTTTAGAGGACGGGTTAAGGGTGATTTAGCGGGTTTATTTTTCAGGAACAAACTCAGGGGTCTAGGCTCTGCGTCGAACATCACGTGCGCTCGTCAAGGGCGTTTTGCATTTGCTACAGGGCCACACAACCAACCAACCAGCCAACCAGCCAATCAACCAGCTGCAAAATGTCTTTGAAAGTTAATAACTGGGTTCCCGTTCTGCAGCTGAGTTTAAGAGAAGCGAGTAAGGCGAGCGACGCTGTACGCTCCTTTCCTCGCTCGCTCGCGTTCCTCGCCTAGGCGAAGCCCACCTCTGGACACGTCGTGACTGCACGTCTGCGTCCGACCTGTAGCCCCGGCTGCAGTGAAGTGTCGGCGGTGTGTTTCAGGAAGACTTCAAGGTCAGACGGAATTTGCAGGGGCTTGTAACACTAGCAATGACCGCTTATGTACTACGTTGGCAGCTGCCATGTCAAGTGGGATTTTACAGTTCTCACCTGGGGGAAGGGTGGGGGTGGGTAGGAGGTTTCATGACCCAGGGGTTAGCTGAAGTGGCAGACAGACTGATCAGTGTTGCCTTACTTCGAAAAGCATTGTGGACAACGAGCGGAGAGATTTCTGAACTTCGATGACGCATGTGGTGATATCTTTCCAATAAATAAATAAAGTTAAAGACTCCCCGACTTCAGTCCATCCTTGAAGTCACCTTGAATGTGTGGCCAATCGGGGTTTGAATCATTCGCATTCGTGTTGCCAGCTCCCAGCGTACAGGAAGCTTCCTTTGAGGACGTGTGCACCTTCAGGTGATTTCTCCAGGTAGCTTGCAAGATACGTCCGGAAGAAAAGTGCGCGTACTCACTGCGGCTGCGCGTCACGGACTCACCAGACGCGCCATCGAGGATCCGCAGTCTGGGGGTCAGCACCTCTTGAACGAATCATGCAGGTAGACTGGGTGGGGGGAGGGGTAGAGGGAGTGGCTTGGAGGATGGCGGGGCAGCAGACATGCCCGTGCACACGCGCGAGCATGGCAGGTGCAGGATGGGAAGTTAGCTCGCTCTGCAGGTGTGAGGGTGAGGGCGACCTGCTGGCTAGCTAGTATCGACGCTACATGAAACTTTCACTTCAACCTGCTGGCGACGAAACTAAGTAAGGGGGCGGGGGTGGAGAGAGGTGGGAGAGGAGCTGGAAGGCAGGGGAGCGGGGTCTTGGCGCGATACAGTATAACGATGGCTGTTGTTGCTTGATTGCTCCATAAGTGCTCTCACAGATCTGCTTGGTCGTGTTGTAAACTCGCAACAGCCCCACCTGCGGGAAGGACACGGAATGCATGACAGTCTCCGGAATCGGTGGCACAAAGTGATTGGTTCTCTAAAAAATAGTTAAAAGGCAGCAAGCGAACGACGAGGCCTCAAAGGCAAAAGAAACAAACAAAAAACAAACAAACAAAAAAACCCAGAACAACAACAGTTGTGGGTGAGGGACGGATACGTTAAAGGATGAAAAAATAAAAGAGAAGTTGTTTGCTGTAACAGAAACGAGACAGATTATGAAAGGAGTGTGTTTTAACTTGGAGCTGGTCTTCAATTCGGTCTCTGTCCATGGGTTTTTTTTTTGTGCTTGGTCTAAAAATTCGCCTGATACAAATGGAATTCTGGTACAGCGCGTCTTGCCTCTAGGACCAGCCTTCTGTATGCTGTGAACAAATAAGCCACAATCTTGATCATCTCGGCATTTTTGTTTGCACATTCGATTACGCCAGTTTGAAATGCTGGGGCGATTTCAAACTATAATAGCACCTTTGAGACGCGAAGAGCCGTAAGGAAGATTTACATTTACTTTCGTCTTAGCTTTTTCTTGAGAAGACACTTGCGCGGAAACTTGTTTTAGCTCAGTTCACTAGGTTTGAGGCTTCGCGAGGGAGACAATTGTGGTCGAAGAGAGGGCGTCCTAACCTGGCCTTGGTTTGTGCCTCACATGGATTCTCGACTGAGCGAAAATTTTACAGAAGACAGAAAAACTAGATCTCTCCAGCATTCTTCCTAGTTTTATGCACCGACGAGTTCGAAATAGCTGCAGCGTTTAAGTCCCTTGTAGACGCACCTGTTGCATAGCAACCACCGGCCTTAGCAACAGGCCAGGACGAACGAAAACACTTCTGGACAGACACACAGAGACATGAACACATCACAAACAACATCAACAACAGCAAGATAGTATTTATGTGGTGGATCAGGCCTATGTGTGCGTGGGTGTGCACACCTGTTCATTGCTCCTTCTCGCAGCGTCCTCTAAACTTCTTTGGCAATTGCTTGCGTTAAACTTCTTTCAGCACTTGTCATTCTTTTGTCTTTGTAACTTGAGAGAAATTTCCAGAAGTATAAGAATGACGCACATCCCGTCTAGCCTCGTAAGGAGAAGATATTCAGTGTCTTGAGCTGACAGTGAGAAAACAGAACTCCACAGATTTCACAATTTTACTTTCCCTTTCTCTTTGATATCTTAAAATTTCAAACTCCAAATAAGCAGAAAACCTTTTCAAGCAGTTTTTTCAATTCCTTGTCTCCCTCTAAATGAGAAATAATGACCCTCCCATCTGAAGTGGTCAGAAAGATTGTTAACAGATCTGCAATTTCAGAATATTTTAAACATATAATG
Source organism: Lanistes nyassanus (assembly GCA_004794575.1). Classification (NCBI taxonomy): domain Eukaryota; kingdom Metazoa; phylum Mollusca; class Gastropoda; order Architaenioglossa; family Ampullariidae; genus Lanistes; species Lanistes nyassanus. Next base: position 770,994 of record SMGT01010948.1, on the reverse strand, counting down.
TATTGAAGCTTTTTTTAAATCAAATTCTTAATTATCGAAGAAATTTCAATTCTTTTTATTATATCCTTATCCCAGACGGTGTGGAAAGAACAAAACCTTCAGCGTAATTAGTTTTATATTGTGGATCTGAAGAATATTGTTGGACGCTCACTTGTATTCATGGTTTTCAGTGCCAATGTTACTAATCATATTTTTGTTGAGGTGTATATTTACATAAAAATTGCATGGAATTTGGCCTTATAGAACGAAGAATGATAAGCAAATGCTAGCTTGCCTATTGGCGAATCCACCAAATGCTAATCAACTATTCTTTATGCATGTGTGCCTCGCAAAGTCTGACTCGGTCAAATAAAACCACGTTGGATCTGAAAAGATTTCATCCAATACTGATTTCACTGAGGTTTAACAAATTAAGCAGCACAGAAGAAGTGATCCAGTCTTAAAGGAGTTTTAAATGACCATGTGGACGTGCGAGCGTTTGTGAAAGTTTTGGTTCTGGCGTCACTATGACAGGCGAACATTCAAACCAAATAGCAACAAATGTTTGCTGTGCAGCGTACTCCCCCGTTTCCAGGCCTCGGCTGGGGGCTTCTGAAAATGCAATGGTATTTATGTTTATCTTGTGTTGACAGGCGGGACTGAGATTATCTACACTGCGAGTGTTGATGACATCGAGTGCGCGAATGCATGTGTGTGCGTTCGTGCGTACGTGCGTGCGTGTGTGAGAAACAGCGAGAGTGCAAGAGAAAGAAAAACGGCAAATTTTGTTGTTAGCGCGCGCGAGAGCTTGCATGGGGATGCACGCGTGTGGCGCAGTATCCGATACAAAAGCTGCAATTTTTGCCGTCTGCGAATGCGGTATCTTACCATCGACGCGCAGCTAACATGACTTGTTACATAAATACCAGGCAGCGAATATTCAAATTCTCACGCCGCTCAGCGATGTCTTGCTTTCACAACACGACAACGCAAGTCAGCACTTGTTCCATCATATGAGCTGTCTACTGCTGGAACGTAGCCACTACTAGTTTTCATCACCAGCCGTTTTGCTGCCACAGGCGAATTGCGCCCATAGCTTCCATTCTTCTGTCTTCACGGTGTCTGCCATTTGTCGGAATCACGCAAAAATAAATAAATAAGCTCAGAAAGGGGGAGGCAAAAACCTTGGAAACGACAAAGAACATGAGGCAAGCATCCTTTCGTACAAACAAAGGTGTCAACAAAACAAAGGGTTTGTTACCTTTGTGGGTGGGTGGGTAGGTGCTAGATGTTTTCGTGTCTCCTCCAAGTTACCCGTCATTCCGCTTTTTCCAGAAGTGACGTCATGATGGCTTTTGAATTTGTTTACAAGGCCGAGGAGGGATTCTGCAAAACCGTTATCTGTTGTACGTTTATTTCTGTTTTTGTAATCATTGCAAAATTATTGTGTGGTATTTTTGTGGACGGGGAGAGGTTGACAAGGGACAAAAAGGGCATAGGACTTGCAATTATTAAGAGAAACACAGAATTCTTACAGTCGCAAGAGAAGAAACTCAAATATCGAAAACCTAAGCGTTGAGGTTTGCTTTTTTCCCGGAAATTCCATTGGGAATTAGGGTCAGACGAGCAGCACGAAACTGTTTCAGAAACAAGCTTCTGCAACAAGTTTTAGCTCCCAAGTGAAACGATTTGTGAAAGCGTCTGAAATCAGTTCCGGATCTGGGGTGTCACAGGATGACCTTTCAGAAACAGTTATCAAAACACCGTGCACAGGAGCAGAATCCTTTCTTTACCATTACAAAGGCGGTCCGTAGCTCTGCGGTGACAATTGTGATTGTTGCAAGCAAGCAGGGAAACTGAGATGGGTTCGGACCCTATGTCCGTAACAGGTGCATGGCGGACTTGCTTAGGTCACAATTTTTCGTTGTTGGAATGTTAGCTGTGCTTTCATCGTGTGCACGATATAAGGCTGCAGTCGGATGTATGTCAGCGCGCATGCGATGTGAAGTTGTTTCTGTCCGGCAAACCTCAAACTGACTGCGTTCTTCACGGATAGCCACGTTCGTACCATGCTCTATACCACTCTCACACAACTCCCCTGTCTTACACACGATAGATAACAACACTTCTTTTGTCAGGCTCAAACAGTTTACAATAGTGAGTTTACACGAATACAGAGGAGTGATGTGACAACAGAGTGACATTCATGAGAGAAAGAGAGATGAATATAATAATGACAACAGAGTATCCTTCATGAGAGTAACAGAAATAGAAATTCCCTTCCCACCACTGTTCATTGCATATTATGTTAATTGCCTATCGTTAAACGTCTATCCCATGTGCTGTGGCTGTCTGTTACGCTAGAACTTGCGACAACCTACAGGACAAACAGAAAGAAAAAAGTATTCATCAGATGAGCTGCCGTTTAAAAGTCGAGTGAAAACTGTCATCAGTAACTATTCCGACTGTCTACAACAACTGTCTCGTTATGTGATCCCGGTCGAGAGATCCTCTCCTCACTCAAACCTCACCCCACCAGACAATTTCTTTTCAACGGGATTGTTGTGGATACCGTTGTCTGAAGTTTCCCTAAAGATGGGTGGGAAGCAGGCCTTTATTAAGTTCCTTTACGAACTTGGGACTTGGAAAAGCGTTATCATATGGTCAGTGTTGTGCTCATTTGAGCCAATATGCGTTGTTGTCATTGCTGGAAATTCTCAATTACTAGCCCAAAAGGGTAGGATAACTGTGTCACACCTCATATTATGAATGCAAGTACACATTTCCCCAACAACTATTTATTTTATTTATCTGCACATTTACAATGCCAGTGGTGCAGGCAAGATGTTCCTCTCCCCACTACCCCTTGATTTCCGGTTGCAGGACCTCCAAGGTCGCTGACGAAGGAATCACTGGCATGGCACAAGGCGGAGAGAGACAGGACACAGAAGGTAGCTAGATGTTCACACGGCCTGCGGACGACTCCTCTCGTTAGGGTCTGATCAAAGCAATTTGCCTCAGCAGATAATCTCACCTGGCTTCCACGACGCCCCTTTCGGCGTGCCTCCGTGACAGGAGAGTTCCTGTCGGGTTAGATAACCATCTCGTCTAGTTAGAGATTCTTTGGGCTCTGGAGCGAGTGATCGTATTCCTGCAGAAATTCGACGCTTCCAGATCTGTCCTTTAAAAAAATTTTTTTTTTTTTTTTTGCTGCGCGACAGGTTACTGTCCCCGAGAAATAAATTGATGCAAAAAGGGGAAACAGGGGTGTGTCTTTGGAAAGGGGCAAGTGTGTGTGTGTGTGTGTGAGTGTAAACGCAAATGCATTTTGAGTTGTTAACCTCTGAGTATTAATCAGGAACTGACTGGTTTGACTCATCAGCTGACCCGACCGATCAAGTGTAAAATTATCTGACTTGCTAGAAGTTAAAAACTTGTGATGAATTTCACATGCGCTGCGTATTATTAATATGCAGGAAAACTTCGCATGGCTTCAGGTCGTCGCAGACGAATGCACATATATGCTGTAAACAAGAAGTGTTCAAGTTCACATTTCGTTACTGAAACAGAACGCAGTTTACATTGATCTAGAACGCTTTAGATGTGTTGGTGCTAAACTAGTGTAAAAAGCGATCTGGCCTGTGTTCTCGAAAGTGTTCAAGTGGCTGGAAACTGTATAAATAGTTTTCTGATAATGTTCCATATATGCGTTACCAGCAAGTGTTCGGCCAAGTACGGACATGCTAAGAACATTTACGTACTATTTATACACACAGCACATATTTTGGACCTGCTTTAACACTTTTTATGTGTAATTAACGAGCGAGCACACAGAGAGAGAGAGAGAGAGAGAGATGGAGGGAGTTGAGAGGGGGATAGAGGCAGATAGACACACACGGCAGTGGAGGAGAGGAGAGCGAAAGAAGAAAGGAAGAGGGAGGGACAGGGTGAGATCGAGAGAAAAGAGACGCCTGGTGTGACAGTTGGAAACAGCTTGCATTCACATGATCTTTCACATGTGACCTCAAATTTTAATAACTTCACCTTAAAAGTCATTAACCCATTTTAGAGCCCTGCGTCTTAGGAGACACGTAAAGATATAAACACTCAGTATGGAACATGCTTCCATCCGATTTTTTGGATACGAGCCTGTTCTGATTCAAGTGCGGACCAGCCAGAAAACTCGGTCTTTCACGCGGCGCGCAAAGCAGGTTGTATGTCGCGTACTCAAGCCATACGTAAGATGCCCAGTTCAAGTTTCATTTTTTGTGCTGGTTATATATATAGTAAATAGCGGACTAGGAAGTTTAAAGGTTACGCATGCGCACTAAAAACGCCTGAGCTAACTGTGGAATTTTCGGGCAGTGGTCTGGCTGCCACTGGGGTGGGGGCGAGGGAATTCTGAGATGAAGGTCAAGAACGTCCGTTCAGAGTTACCCACCCGTCTCCCTCAGAAGCGCGCGGATGTCACCAAGAGTGAAGATGACGACCAGAGTAGTGTGACCGCGAGCACGTGCGCCTGCGCATGCGTGCTCGCGATGCATGCCGAAGCCGGGGCCCGGGTCGGTTCCGCTGTCTGCCGCTGGGCGCAAGCCTGACAGGGTGAGGCTTGCGACACGCTGTGCGGCCAGAGCGGCTGCAGCACGTGGCGGAAAATTGGCTGCTGCGGAGTGCTGCTGGCATGCAGCGGGGGTGACGGGCATCTTCAGCCGCCCAGACACTGATGTCTATCACCCAGCCTTGCGCCATTTTGTGCATTGGCATGTTCTGCGATTGTCGCGTCATATCATCATAGCTCACAGCCCAGTGGGCTTGAAGTTTTCCTTTTTCTTCTTCTTACGGGAGGAAAGGGGTGCGGGAGGGAAGGTAGGGGTGGGTGGGAAAGTGGGCAATGTATTTATTTTGGGAACTCTTCACGGTTACCAGACTAAGGCCAGAGTGAACATTTATAACTGTGCGTCCCCTTAATGAACGTGTGTGTGTGAGTATGTGTGCATGCGTGTGTGCGTGTTTGTGCGTGTATGTGTGTGCCTGTGTGCGTGTGTACGTGTGTGTGCGTGCGTGCATGAGTGTGTGTGTGTGTGTGCAAATGAGTGAGAGAAAGAAGCAAAAGTTGAACTTGAAACTGTTATAACCAAATTCTGTTTTCATGTACATCTGTACACTAAAATGCCGCAAGGCTTTCGTAGTTCCGCCCAATTAATACCTGATATAAAGCTCACGTACATGGAGAGAAGGTGCTGTTGCTTGAAGCGCTACTAAAATGTTCTGTCAAGGAAACACTTCAAACTACAAAACATCCACTTAACGTAAGAAATGGGACATTAACACTGAACACTGCAGAAACAAAATTCACGTAAACAACGCAGGAAATGAACGTTGACATTAACACGTAACACTGCAAAAAAATTTCTCTCGAACAACGCAGGGAAGGTCTAGTAACATCGATTATTTTATTGTCCACCTTTTAACCACTGAAAAGGAACTCTTTTGACATTTTACGCATGTAGTCAATGGACTGATGAATGCTTGTAAAAGGTTTGCTTAACTTTCACGGTTTTCTTGTCCTGAAAGACTTGGTTGGTTTAATTGTTTAAGACCACTGCGACATCATCACTCACAGCATAATGCTGGCGTTGGATTCTCGCGGTGGAAACGAGAACGAACGTTGCAGGAGTCGATAGTCGCGCGCGGGGGACAAAGACAGCATGACGTGGGAACCTCTGCAGATCCTGACAACGGCTTTACGGCGCTTTTACCGCTTAGAACCGCAGGGGACAAATGCAAGAGATGAAATATCCAATTAAAGAGATTTCTATTAATAAAAACGGTACACCCAACACCACGGCGACTTGGCAATGTCGTGGCTTGTGAATTTAAAATACTAATTACATTTGAACCCTCGGTTTGCTCATATTTTCATCTCCGCAGCATTGTATATGCAAAAAAAAAAGTGTGTGTGTGTGTGGGGGGGGGGACCCGTCGACAATTTTAAACCAGCCGAGAACACCGTTGGTAATTTTTAAGTGATCTGGTCAATAGAGAAAGGGCAAAGTAGAGGATCAGTGTCTGTGTGGTGTAAGCCGAAACTGATGAAATGCGTGAAAGGAAACGAGGCCTTCCGGCGATGTTACACCTGCACAGGTGCCAAATTTGCTTCCTTATCGTTCTCTTCAGTGACTTACAATAATCGCTATGGGGCTACTTATGGAACTGTTGTTCGCTTTAAACGTCGATAAGCAAGCCCGGCGCAGATCGGACCAGCCCTGCAGCATTTTCTTTGTCGTTGTCATGAGGAGTAGAGGAAATCTTTTCAGATGTGTTCTGCTTTGTCTGTCTGTCTGTCTGTCTGTCTGTCTGTCTGTCTGCCTGCCTGCCTACCTTCCTGGTTGGTTGGTTGGTTGGTTGGTTGGTTGGTTGGTTGGTTGGTTGGTTGGTTGGTTGGTTGGTTGGTTGGTTGGGGAGTGGGCTGAGTAGGTTGACTGACTTTGTTGCTTGATTGGTTGACTGCTTGGTTGTCGCTTCCACTTTTCGTTTGTCGTTCGCGTTAAAGAGACGAGGATGAGAGAGAGAGAGAGAGAAGGGAGATATAGAAAAACAGATATACAGGGAGATATACAGGACAGATAGAAAAAGAGAAAACTCAAACGCACAAGAAACAAGTCGCCTTTCAACGTCCACCATTTGTCCCCACCGTGTCTGACACCATCTCGACTTTCGAGAGAGATATATATGTACACACATATTCATATACACTTATCTATCTATATATATATATAAGTACTGCGCTTAGAATATACTTTCGAGAGAGAGATATATGTACACACATATTCATATACACTTATCTATATATATATATAAATAAGTACTGCGCTTAGAATATAAAATTACGTGTTGTTAAAAACTGTGGACATGAATTGCTTTACACGTGAGTGACTTTCCATCTTTCAGACATCTTTTATTCTGACTCTCTCGGTGAAGGTTAGGAATATTTATTACGGGCTGGGTCGAGATAATTCAACATCGGAAAATCATCATCCCCCCCCCCACACCTATCTCCCTAACGCCCTTCGTACCTCCATCTCCTGGGTGTGGGGTCGGGGGGGGGGGGCGTTCGGGAGCGTTGTATGGCTGTTGCCCCCGTCCATCTGTGCTTCGTGTAAAATAAGTTACCCCTATGACACTTCTCAATTTTCCAACGCTGTATTTTTATCTGACTGATGTGAGAGCTTTGTAAGTAATTCGAACTCACCCCTATCCCCACTCCCCACCCCACCCTGCAAAACTTTGCTAAATAGGGGCCCACATTTTTCATGATAAGATTCTTTCAAGCGCATTATTTTATGAAGGAAATTTTTATCTTTGACACTGCAGATCCTAGTTATCAACACTGACGTCAAAAGCTGAATTCTGCAATTACACATCTAATTTTTTTCTTGGGTAAGTTCTTGACTTAACTAAGTCTAGTTATATTTTGACTTGTGTGGAAATTTGCATTTATTTTCCCGGACGACCAGTCTCGCCTCGCGAATCTTGTGATTAGTCGTCAATAGTACCTTTTCCTTTCATCTAGTTCTGCGTTCCTCGTGCTTTCCTCGTGCTATATGGATGCGGATAAACGGAATAAATATTTCTTTATGTGCATTAATAAGCGGTAATAAGCCTGGCTAATCCGAACATTGACTCCGGCGTCAAATCAGTGATAAATCGCGCATTGAAATAGGCAGGAGGGGACGGCCAGCGACAGAAGCTAAATAAACTCTCTAACATAATGAAAACACATTGGGTGGGGGGGACGACAGTGGATTATAAAGGTCAATAAAGGTCAGACGCAGCACATTAGGTGCTGGACTCAGTCTGTTCCCCCCAAACCGGGGTACCGCGGCCATAGCTTTTTCTTGTGACAGCTCGCCGCCGACCCGGCGTTTTGTCGGACACATTCCATATAAACAGCAACGCGAGCTTTGCGGGGGTAGTGACGTCAGAGCTCCTGCGATCGTACGTCACTACCTGACGACACTATATCGTTCGTCGGGTCTATGAAACTCGCTTCGGTGGACTTTTTTTGCCGACTTATCCTGAGGCATGCTCGCGCGCACGCCACACGCGGACTGCAAATGAATTACTCCAAAGCTCACAGAACTTAATAAATCTCTGCTTCTCTCCGTCTTCTGTCTACCTCCGCACAATAAAAGGATTACTTACTTTTTTCAACCCGAATTCCGCATTGTCATAACGGTGTATTGACTTTATGCTAGTTTCTGCTGACATAGACACTCTTTACAATAAACTCCATTACACCTGCATCTTTCTGAGTCCGGGTTGGTCCTGCCAGATATTGACCCTACCCCCACCTCAGCCTGTCAATTGCAATGCCAGTGCCAATCCTACTGTCTAAAGTTCTTTAGGATATGACTAATGACAACAGTAAGTATTTCATTATTTCCAAACCTATCGCTTTTGTCATAACACATCGTAGACGAATTTACAGGGATGATGGAAGCACCTTTTATAGACAAAGATAAAAGAATAATCGATACAGAATGTGCAAATTTATAGGAATAATACCTTGTCTAGAAATGTAAAACCACTACGATGTCTTGAAATATGAGAAATAACCAAGATACAAATATAGGTTCGTTATTAAACTTTCTCTGAATGCCCCCCCCCCCCCCCGGCGGGCCAAAGAATAAATAAAATGTGTCGGAAATCCTGAAATGACCTTTGAACAGTGGAGATGGCAACATACAGCCAATATACGCTGTACCATTGTTACATGACAACTAACCCTGTGTGTGTGTGTGTGTGGGTAGATTACCATTTAAAGGAAATTGCCCACTTGATTGAATCGAGGTCATCACCAACGCGAAAATAAAACCCACAATGTTTGTAGACCCAAAGTAACCCGATTCGCCTGACCATCACGATTTGTGACGCTAGTGTACACTGGCCTTTACCAACACGGACGCCGCACCACTGTAAACTTCACACACCCCACACCCCCACCCAATAAAAAAAATCCTGGCAGTGCAGACGTACGTATCAAGAATGATAAGAACACCTAGGCAACACACCTGCTAAAATAATTGTGAGTGATTAGAAGGTGAAAAACATCTTTCTATCATCTAAATGCAAGTTACAGGCGAGGGTCTCTCTTCCCTCGCCTCTCTCTCTCTCTTCTTTATGTTTACCTGGCCAGACGAGTTCACCTGTCCCAGACAGAAAACAGCACAGAACGAGAGCGGAAGAGAGGCGGGGTGGAGCGCCAAGAAAAAAAAAAGAAAAAGCTCGCCCTCGGCTCTTCAAACGAGCTTCGACACCTGTTTTCACCAGATGCGGCCACCAAGCTAGTGGCCTTGCCAAAGATGCCGGTGGTAGCCAGGCGCAACCCGAGCTGACTTAACGGGTTAGCATCAACCGTAAAAATGGAGGAAACCAGAAAAGTTCTTCCCTCTACCTTGAACGCTGTTTCTCTAACCACCCAACTTTTTATTTTCTTAGATTTTGCAACAAAATTTTGCATCCTGACTTCTCTAATCTCTTCGTCTACTTTTTGAAAGGGAACGAGAAATAGAGAGAAAATGTGTGTGTATGTGTCTTTCTGTCTGTGTGTGTGTGTGTGTGTGAGAGTGTGTTGGGGTAGGGAGAGTACCCGATGCTGTAATGCAATTTCCTGTCATTAAAAGTGAATTCGTGCTTAATGATAATACTCTTAACATGATCCATTTCAGAATTACAGATAATTTCAAGTTAAATTGTCTCCCACTGGGGTGGTTTTTAAGAAAAAAGTGTGGCTGTACATTAACTGCGAAATATCCCCAAGACGCTGTCGGTAAATTTAAAGCACGAACCGAGAACAAGACTAGTCCATAAATCTGAAAAGACTCCGAACCAAGATTGAATAGTCTTTGAGTGGAATATTCGGCTAGCTGAAGCAGGTCTGCCATCTCTAAGGGCTGTTCTGTCCAACGAGCCTGTTCGAACACAGTTCGAACCATCTAAAGTCTGTTTTTAAAACCGACAACCTTGTCTAATCAGGATTTGAAAGGAAAGGTTCGCTGGGATAAGAACGGCTTGAAAGCGGGTGACGCGCGATCCGTTTCACATCCAACCCTGTTTTCGTCGAAACGAAGGAAAACCCCTCGATAAGCAAATCAACAGTTTCGGCGAAAGTCGACCTCACGAGATTCGACGGTCCCCGTCCAACCTTGGGAGAAAATTTTCGTGTGTCATAACCTTTTAAAAACCCATTCATGAAAGACGTTTAAAAAATCTCCTTATCAGTCGATTTCGAGCCCTCCCCACCTCTTAGTCCTCTTCTGTTTTCAGTCATGGATGCCGCCTGGAGTGCTTGGCTATTAGCGGCCACAAAACAAACAGTGGCGCTTGAAACGCTGGCGCGTGCACTGTGTTGCGTGCGCAAACAAGCCCACCCGACAGCGTGGGCTTACCAAAACCCACTCAGTTCGTAGGGGGAAAAAGAAAACTGCACGTGCAGCGAAATAGGCGCAATCGCTGTCCTGAGGCAACATGGACGTCTGCTACAGGTGGAAAACCTTGCTTGATTAATATCGTCAGTTTGTCTCCCGAGGACTGGTCCACAACCTCCGTCGTTTCAGATGATGAGTTAAAAATACCCGGATTACCCCTCCTACCCTCACCCCTACCGAAAAACAGGAAAGGGGTAGACGTGGAAACGGTGAAGACTGGTAAACAATTACAAGCAGTATTATCCAGGGTTGGCTTGCATAGGCGTTCGTAGCTGCTATTCCGATCATAACAGTGGTCGTAAAGTCAATTTGCCCTGTGTATTTTACGCGCACCTTTACGAATAAACAGAGAATAAGAACGTTCATGCAAGCCACCCCTGAAACCTTACTTTGAGGACGCGAGCCAAGGTACCTTCAGAAATAGTTCCTAAAAATTGTGTTTATGCAAAAGAAAAGGCACAATAGATCGTGTGGAAATAGCGAAATTCGCCATATAGCCATTGGCCTGAGTACCGATGTACCTATTTTCGGATTGCGAACTGACCACTGAAGACGACACCAATAACAACGCAAAGATAAAGGGTGGCATGAGTGTGTGTGTGTGGGGTGGGGGGATCAGAGAAAACGGGTGGGTGCATGAGATGATGAAAACTTTGCAAGCTAATTTATGGTCAGCCTGATCAAAGACATAAGGTGTCGGCAAGAACAAGAGCATGCCGAATCATACCATGCTCCTGTGTGTGGGGGGCGGGGGGGGGAGGAGGGGGTACATACATCAGTGCACGCCCACGCGCGTGCAATGCACATCAGCTGGATGCCGCCCTTGTAGGTTATGAACTGTTAGACTGTCGTAACTTTTTCACCTGTCAGGCCAGCAGCATTAGCTTCAGTTTCCAGAATCTGGTATAGAGGTCCTTTGAGCAGTCTCAGAATGGATGCATTTATCTAAAACGCCCACAACTACAAGATCGTGCGTGGGAGAATGGGGATGGGTGGGATTACAGGCGTGCAGGCAAATGAATGGGTGTAAATATTTGTACGCCAAAAAAGTATGATGGTCTGACGACGTCGCTAAACCTGATTTTTTTGAAAATAAATTTTGATTCCAGGTAAACTTGTGTTCTTTCCTGCAAAACCGGGATTCATGTCATTCAGTTCTACTCGTTTTCACATCTTTGTCGTAATACTTGTGAAGATTACACCGCTTCGTGTGCTAAAAGTCTGAAAACTATATCTGGTTAAAGCCTCTCTTTAGAAGCGCAAGAACGATGCCAGAGTATGAGCAGCGTTCACTGCCTCACTCAGAACCCAGCATGCAAGGCGACATCGGACGATAGTCTAAAAATTGTCAGCCCTCTATCGTCCGATATGGCCTTGCATGCTTGGAACGTACGCGACAAGCGCGTGTAACGGAAGAACCCGTGGGAATCAGGTCACGACAGCATTCAGAAAGGACTGTTCCGAGCCCACCACTGCTGCTAGCGGCAGGGAACAAGGAAAGCGAGCAGTCCAAACCTACAATCCGCCCCTGGTTGGTACAGATGTCCGGAAACTGGGTACGCCTGCTTTCCCTTGGGGCTGGCGTTTATGAGAAGTTTGTAGTACTAGCATTGGACGTGTGGGCAAAGCTCAGTGCCGTGCATGCCCTCCTGTGTCGGTGGGACACCCTGCCCTTTGTTTCTTGACTCAATGACACACTGTCCAGCCCGGCCCAAGCCAGCCCTGGGCCTGTCCTTTAGTACCACAGTGACGTCATACTCCGAAGAACTGGAGAAAAGCGTATATCCCAACGGGCGCTTGCAGCTGACTTTTTGCTGAGACTCTAAAAGCCAGAATTGGGCAGGAGAATACAGCCTGTTCTGTGTTTGTCTTCTGGATTCTTCCGTCCACTCCTTCTGCCCCGTATGAACCCTGGGGACGATCCTTTGTCTTCTAGCATGCATTTCATGGGAAACTTTTGTACTGGCTAATTCTTCAGAAGGACATATAAGGCGCGCTGTCTCTAAAATGTTCCTTACCAAGAAGGAAGCACATAGGCATGTCGTGCGAAAATGCGGAAAGCAAGGAACTGGCAGGAGTCATAGAGCTTACAATGAACATGGAATACTTCAAAATATGAGTTAAGACAAAAAACCCGCCCTCTTATCGTCATTATCAAACAATCAATCAATCAATCAATCGTGTGCCTCAGGTCGAAATTTTAGTCTATAGTAGTCATCAAAAGCCATTATGCTTAAGACCGCCATAAGATCCGTGTGTCAGCTGCATTACCAATCCTACTGGCATTTGCAAACTCCTCGACACTTAGCAGTAGCAGGTCAGGATAAATAAACCATTCACACTCCTTGGGAGCACGACTAGCACAAACAGTGACAGCGACACTGTGACACGCTTACGCTAGCCTCAAGGACGCGCATCCGTGTGCATGCACTTTGTTCTCATTGCACGCACACGGGCTTACTAGCTCAGGGCCGGCGAACCGGAAATAAACTGTAGCAGAAATTTCCGCATGGTCAGCTGATTACTGGCCAAGACGCCGTGCATGAATGACGAGGGAGCTGCCTTTTTTTTTTTACGTTGGTTTGTACTTGTCTACATTTCATAAACATATCCTCGTCAAGGGCAAATTGTTTGTTTGTTTGTTTTTTTTTTTCGTTCGTTCGGTCGGTCGGTTGGTCGGTTCGTTGGTTCGTGCGATCATTCGTTCTTTTGTTTGTTAGTTCCTTGTTTGCTCGACGATTGGCTGGCTTGCTGGTTTTGAAAAATAATATTTTTATCAAAGTACTCTCTCCCTTTATTCAATAAAGCACCAAACACGCAGAGGAACACAACAACAACAACAACAGCAACAGCAGCAGTAATGATGATAGCAGTAAAATACGCACACCATCCTACAAACCCCCCGCACAGCCTAGTGCACATGCGCAACCTTTAACTGACCAATCCTCAACAAAGATCAGAATCCATATAATTTTATCGTGATGTCTCGAAAGCTAGCTTAAAAATAGTTCGATGTCTTCTGACTGCTTTTATAAGGTCCACTCGAGTGGGTGGAGGGCCCTTCATCGAAAGAAGGGCCAGCGGAGGGGGACAGGTAGTAACACATAAACTGACCGTAAACTGACATAAACCCCCCTCCACCCACTTCCTCGTGCTTTAGACCGAGCTTCTTGTTGAGGTTGTTGTGGTCGTCGGTGTCAGCGGTGCAAGCACCAGAACGTGCTAGCCCGGCATGCAGTCAGGTGTGGGAACATTGGCGGTATATGCGTGTACCCATCCCTCATCGCTCGGAGCGCAGGCAAGCGGAAACCGCAAAAGGAAAGCCATCACTTCCGGTATCCTTCTGTTCGCGTGTATCCTGCGGCGCTGGCATCGTCGACAGAGGGGGCTCGGCGTGTTACCAGTCGGAAAGTGTCGTCTGCTCTGGTGCGGTACGCAGTTCCACGCAGCGAGGCTTAGCGGATAGACGCGACCAAAGAGAGGACCCCAGCTTCATGGGACCGAGAGACTGCTAGGCGGTGACGTCAAAGCGCCTGCGGTGTTCCTTGCGTCTGTGAGACTCGGTGCTGGCAGATGCCTTAATATGTTCAGACAAGAGCAGAACAGGGGGCAGCACGAAAACGGAACAGAGTTGGGTGTTTTTTTAATCGTAAACATGGGTGGAGCGTTTATTTTTAGCAATCTCTCTCCCTCTCTCTCTCTCCTATTTTGCTCTGTCATTCTTTTCCTTCTTGGCGATGCCATCACTGACACAAGACAATCTGCGATGGACCAAAGTCTCCCAGTTTGATGACCCTTGCAGCCCTTCCACCTTCTCTGGATAATCGACTGGCATACAAGTCGTAAGATGTTGTCAAAGTTTAGCAGTTAGGAGTGAATTTGAGGGAAGGGAACTGGAGCGAAGAGCGGTTTCATTTCCTGCCCCCTCCACCACTACCCGCCTCCGTCTTCAAAGTCTATCGCAAGAATTCTTTTTTGCTTCCTCTCCGTGTCAGTCAGTCAGTCAGTCAGTCATTCGTTCGTTCGTTCGTTCATTTTATACATGTTTGTTTTGCTGTTTATTTATTATTTTAAAAACTAGTCAATCAATACAGGAACTTGCCTCAGGTAATGTTAAGTCCAGCAGCGATTATGAAACAACATCGCTAAACAGCGATTAAAACTAACTCAGCGCTGCCTCATCAGGGCATTAACTGCGCAGTTTCCAGCCACTTGAGAAAGCATGTGCAAAGCTTAAAAAACCTGTGAAGTTCAGAGGCCTTTTCCTTTTTGAATATCACCCCCACTCCCATCCCCACCATCCCCACCATCCCCACCACCCCCACCAACCCCACCAACCCCACCAACACCCCCACCACCAAACACATACTGCCCTACTCCCTCCCCCCGTAAGTAACAGTTTATATTTTGTTTTCTCTCGGCTGAAGACAGCGCACTGCAAAATTTCTTCAGGGGTCAAAGCTTCGCCGAGAATCGATCCCTAGGGCTCCTGTCTGTTCGGGGTGCTGTGCTGGTACGCAACGCGCCCTGCCCGGATTTCCAGGTCGCTAGTGGCCAGAAGAGCTCGCCACGTGCAGGTGGTCTGGAAAACAGGTAAGCCAAAGCCAAGCTTGAGCGTCGTCTGTGAAACTCGCCATTAACGTGACTAATCAGATGAGATCATGGGCCCGAGCTGCTCTGCTCCCCCAAGCTCCCTCAAGGAGCAATCAACACATCGTCGCTCCCGCTACCCTACCTGTAGGGGAGGAGAGCTGCTGGGGTTTGAGGGCGTGGGGTGTTCATGATGCACAAAATTTTAACCTGGGGAAATTGCTAAGCTTAGAGTGCCCGAGAGACTTAGTGTGCACTTTAGCAGCTAATAAAGTACATGAGCACCGAGATTATGATGTAAGCGCTCTGTGAATGACGTACAGCAGCCATTCCTATCGTAAAAAAGGTTTGTCAGGTCACAAAAGGCAAAACATTATATGTAACATTAAAACCAGAAGCCAAGGAAATCTTTTCATGGGACCGCACAGGAAGCTACGTCGATAATCCAAAGTCAACTTAATCGAGTGTGTATATTTTTCTCCTGGGAATAACGACAAACACCATGAAGACAAACAAGAGAGAGAGAGAAAAAAAAAATCAAATCAGACTTTATTCAGAATGTACCACTGTGAGAAAGGTGAGGAAGCCACGCACAGCTCCCTGGGTAAGTAAAACAAAACAAAACAAAACAAAACCCCCATAAAACAAAAACAAAACGAAACAAAACCCCCATAAAACAAAAACAAAACAGATCAAAAGGAAACAAATCCACGAAAAGGCACAGAAAATGGCAGTTAATGCCATAAAAGGATATTGTATCCATACATAAAAGAATTCGTGTCCAAAGGCCTTGCCATTGACCGCCCCACTAAAATCTTTACAGCATGTATCATGGGTGAGGGCGAATATAAAGCTGACACCAATATGACACAGTGCTGACACTAGTATGACACAGTGCTGACACTAATATGACACAGTGCTGACACTAATATGACACAGTGCTGACATTAATATGACACAGTGCTGACACTAGTATGACACAGTGCTGACACTAATATGACACAGTGCTGACACTAATATGACACAGTGACTCGCTCGGCTGTTGGTCCCAGTTTTTTTCACCATTTGTTTATTAGCTCTATTTTGTTCAATTTATCTATGATCCTCTCAAAAGCTGTCGACCTGTCTTGGGCAGCAGCGAAAACGATTGCCAGACACCGCAGGAAATGGAGGACAACTGTCGACGCCCTGTGCTCCACACGGAGGAAAGAGGACCAAATCAAACTAACACATAGTCCTCTTACGAACTTGTGGATATATGAACAATGAATTAGTTTACTTCTACGTGGAAGGATATCCTACAAACGTCTCTGTGCATCCTACTTACTTCCTTATATGGTCAGACATTTTAAACAGGCAATAAAGATGCGGTCCCTTCATGATGTCATCTTTTTTAACATGATTAAAAAAAAACTTCACGTCTTGAATTTTTTTTTTGTGGTACATTCAAGTAAAACATTTTCGTTGTGAGTCACACTCACCAAAACTGTGCGTTACGCAAAAAGGAAAAACGTGTATACTTCGAGTAGTCGTGAGGGGCCGTAGGTTAGCGGTAACACATGCTTGCCACCGTTGTAGACAGTCCGGGGTTCGGAGCCCGTGCACAAGCATCCATGCTTTCTCTGCATGTAGCACTTACAGGGCTGGTCGTCAGGAGCTATCCCCAAATACTCCTATTTCCTCCCCCCTCCCCCCACCAGCACCCAGACCGCCTCGGTGGTCTAGTGGTTAAGGCGTCCGCTTCCGAGGCGGGAGGTCCGTTGTTCGCATCCCGGCCGAGTCTATGACTCAAAAACTGGCAATGTAGTAGCTGTCCTGCCAGACCCCTGGCACTACAGGGAACAGTACTAGGACTGGTTGGCCCGGTGTCAGTATAATGTGACTGGGTGGGACCGAGGCCCGTGTTGCGCCATCAGTCCCACGTGTGGCAGCACGTAAACTTTGTCTCAGCAACACCGTCCTGATATGCACCTTGTTTGCGGCTGGACGTTAAGTAACAAATACCCCCACCCCCATCATTGCCTCCTCTCCTTCCCTTCTCACGATATAGCTGTTGCTGGCTTGACTTTAAACAATAAAACAGACAGTTCTATGTTTTGTAAGCGCACATCTTCCCGCACATTGTTAGCCTAAAATGACTTAAATTCGTCAGCTGACGAAACAGGTCTATACTGCAATAATTCCTCATGACGTGTGGGAGTGTGCATAGGGATCGTTACGTTTGTTCGTGAGCTTGAGGGAATCCTTGTGGGCATACGCCTGTTGCGGCTTGGTGTGCGTGCATTCCTGAGCACGTGCGCGCGTGCAGGGACATGCGTACGTGTGACGTTACTGAGCTGTTGTCTTTTACGGTAAGACTTGTACGCCCACAAGTAAAACACGGCAACCCAAAGGATGGAAAACTGATGATTTGTGTCGTCATTGACGTGTACATCCAGCAGTCGCTGCTTGATCCGTAGCTTGATGAATGACTCAGCCAGGGCCTACACCTGTACAGGTGTCAAGACAGACAACTGCCAGTCACTTGTGAATGAAATTCTGACACTCTTGTGAAGGACGTTGGTGCTTCGTGATTGTCATCTCACTTGGCGTCTCCTGTCCACAATCTATCCTCGATCCTCTGCTCTTGCACCTCTCTTCCTCTTCTCACCTCTCTCTCACTCTCTCTCTCTCTCCATCTCCGTCTGCCTTTGTCTGCCCATCCACTTCTCTCTCACGCTCAAATGCACGAGAGAGAGGGAGAGAGAGAGGGGGAGGGAATGAGAAAAAACTAGTAATAATGGCAAAACTTCTGCTTATTGACGCAAAACCTTTCTTGCAAAAACAACCTCTGGTCCCTGAAAATTTGGATATTTGCTTGCATATACAATATTCCGCGTACATGCAACCATTCCAGACAGAACTTACGTGAATATAACCGAAGTGTACTTGATTACGAAGTTTGACATGCGAAGCATAATTCTAACGGGATCTGTTAGTTGCGTGGTTATAAAAGGCCGTACTGCAGCTCACGAGCTTACAAGGAGAACTGCGATATATGCCTGTACCAGCACTGAATATATTTTTGCCGCTGTGACACCCTCTTTTGAGTCAAAAAAATAATATTTAAAAAAAGGAAAAAACACCATAAGAATGTCTTAGCGTAGGCTACTTCCCCCACAACACCTAAGATTGGGTTCTGGAATGGCTGCCGAAACGTGTATCTGTCGTCGCTCCAGCACAAAAAAAGTGAACTCACACCATGATGGACATTTAACGATCTGAGACGAGGGTCTTTGTTCCCATGCGCCCGCTATCACTTGACCCCCTGCCCCAGGTGGGTCCTGTCACACGTCGCTGTGGGTTGACAACGACGTGCTGCGTCAGAGATGCGAGGACTCACGGCCAGCAACTTGGTCTCGAAAAGGAAGCAGTTGTTCCCCACATTGTTCGTCACCCAAAGGCTTGTGCTCTTCGATGCGATGCAAGTTGTCGCCCCTTGCACGCATGATTTCTTTCCCTTTGCCCTCGGGAATCGATCTGATTTCAGCTTTCTGCTCGTTCTGTACACAATTAATTAGCAGACATAACCACGCTGCTTGATTTGGCGCTCTTGAGCAGAATCTCGAGAGGCATAGACTCTTGTTCTTCGGACGGGGGTGGAGGGAACGAATTAAACTTTTTTGTCAAGATTTTCTTTTTTATGTTTAACCGATTCATAAGGGGCACTCGTTTTCAGGCGAATGGAAATGTCTCTATTATACATACTTGTCTTTGAATAACAAAGAATTGTGTTATTACAATTAAGCTCATAGACTTTGGAATAACTTTTTCAGAGAAATCATTGGACCCAAGAAAATGCAAAATAATAATAATAATAATAATAATAATAATAGAAGAAACCATTGATAAACTTCATGCATTATGACAGTAATATTATTTGTCAAAAAAATATAGAACGAAGGAGCCATAGAAAATGCTTGAAAAAAAGTTCAGAACCCCCAACACAAGTCGTAAATGTGACAACTTTTCTCGTCGGCCCTTCTCCACCCCTTTTCCCAAGCAAGGCGAGTTGTCTGCTCTTCTTGTTGTTAGCTTTGTTGTGTCCTTGTCCAACGGCGGCACAGGTTACTTTGTTATGAGCGCGAGGTCAAAGGTCGTGCACAGATGATGGATGACCGCGCGGTCGGTTGATGTGTGAAGCCGACATGTCGTTTCTGTTAACAGGCATCATGATGGAATCTTCGCTGTCATCAAAAGGCGAGAACAAGATACAGGAAGCCATGAAACCAACACCAGTCGCCGTTATTAATGAGGTTGCTGCTGTGGGAGCTGTCGCGGCCTGTTCTCTCTCTCGTTCGCTCTCCTGTCTCCTTCCACCCCCACTCTTCTCCCTCCTACTCCGCGTCCCCCTTCCCTCACACGTCTCTCACCTACCTCCCAGAGGTATTTACCTCCCACATTTCCCTCCCTCCTTCTACTGTTCCCCTTTCTCCCACCCCGAATCTCCTCTTTCTCACGTCGACTGTGCCATCTGACACGCGCGTGTGCACATACGAAAACGCACATGAAGCTCACTGGCCCAAGCACGCACGCGCGCACGTACGCACAAATGTGAAGACCTATCCAGTGAAAAAGTAAAACTACTTGACATTTAGCCCAGTTTTGAATATTAATTTTCCCAATGACAACCCAACAAAGTACTGGCAGCGCTAGACACAACCGTATGCCTCCGTATGCAATCAAGGGAGCCTACTGTACCCAAACACGTAGCAAAGAGAGAGTCGAAAGTAAGGAACGTGGCAGATCTTCGAAAAAGATCTGCCATCCCTTTCTTTTAAACGACCCTAGTCTTCACACGGCTAACCCTCGGTGTACCACGTGTGCATACAGCGAATCAGCATACGGTTGTGTCTAGCGCTGCCAGTACTTTGTTGGGTTGTCATTTGACGATTTATAGCGCTCTGTCCTCATTTGTTCCTTATTATTAATTTTCCGTCAAAAACATCAGGAGAGATCCCTTTCTCTGCTGCTTTAGAGCAAATCGCTTTCTTATTTGCTGTTTATAAACATCGTCATCATCACGCCAGGAGGAGAGAGGGAAGGATAATGAAGGGTGTTACGAGGACGCGGAACAAACGTGAGTACATCCGATGGCCAGCCCTTGGAAAACGGGTGCCACACACATAGGAAGTGTTTCCTCCGAAGTCGGGATCCGAACTCAAGGCTCGTGTCGGAGCCAAGCAGGCTCCTGGGTGCCCAGCGCAACCGCAGACTACAGGTTACTGCTCGCGCCTGCGTCTGGTTTTGACTCCTACCTCCCAGCTCCTGCTGCTAGCCTCACCACCAATTGTGCATGTGTAGACATGCGTGCATAATCCCAAACCCTAAATCACTTTAATCCAAGGTTTGTGTGACAGTATCTGCGTGAAAACGAGGAAAGGCACATAAGCCTGTATCACACGGCACGATTTATGTATGCGCGGTCCCGGTGTATACGTAGCTACATTTCGACTACATTATTTCCCACCCACCACTAACCCAAACCCTACCCTTCCCAGAATTTCTTAGGATGTGCACAATCAGGATCCGTCCTAAACAAACCACTGTTTCTGAGGCGCACGTGCAAACCGTCAGAAATCCAATGGAAAAGTGCTATCCACTTCCTAACGACGTCATCAAGCAAGCAACGTGCTCAAAAGACTTTGATCAGAAGATCACATGACCAACTCACCTGGTGGGGGCGGGGAAGGAAGGCTTCTTCCTGTCTTGCTACAAGCCAGAACAGTGAATGCAAAATGTAAGCCTAATTAGCTAAATCACTGAATGGAATGGAAAATGTGTCATAGATTGCAACAGTTCAATGGGCGCAGCAAAGCCATCTTTTCATGTGTGGGATCAAAAGGCTAGGTGCGGCCCATCCATCTAAAGCAAGCAACCGCCTGCATGTATGTGACACACTGACCTATAATATCCGTGACCTTCACAGCGGCGAGCTTTGCTTCTTAGAACGAGCGTATGGAGTGAGCTGTGTTAGCAGGCGACCCTGTCCAAACATCCATTTGTTTCCGCCAAAGTTCTGACATTTATAGAGATACCAGAGAGGAGCTCTGATTCACGCAGTAAGGTAAATCAGTTACATCACAGACAGCAACCCTGTAACATCAAACTCTTTAGCCTGGGTGTGAGACCCAAAAATAAAACAAGAAGTAAGTTATAGGTGGGTGTAAATTAGGAATTAAAACATTCAAGGACATTTTATGGGAGTCCAACCTAGATGTCTGCAAGATATAAACAAAAACGTAACGTATATTTATTGCTGTGCGATATACTGATGTATTTCAACTTGAACGTGATAGTTATAAAACAAATTACAGATCTGGAATGCTCCGCGTGGCAGTAAAAGGATTGGGAGGAACAGAGGCCTTGCCTGGGAATAAGAAAGATTCGATTTTATTCAAAGCCATTGGTACAGGAAATGTATCCGGATTGATGACGCAAGACCGTGGAGTTTTAACATAGCTGCCCCTCCTCTACCAGTAAAACAACCAGGCAGTCATTACTTATGCCAAGAGAATGGAAACCGGATGCTTGCTAGAAACGAAACTACAGAAAACAAGTATTTCCCTCTCACTGATGGCGCATCCGAAACTGGGACTGCTGTCCTTTGGTGTTTGTGTCACAACGACCCCGCACGCAGCTACCTAAATCGCAGATTTTGATTGGATCACCACTGACCCACCCACCAGGACCAAACGTACACTCCTTGGAGTTTTACGTACAGTTAGGTTTTATTTATTCCCCTCAACATTACACGCAGTTTTTCACGTGCCTCCTGCCGACAACAGGCACCAGCGCTTGAGTATGTATTTCATCATTAGGGTGTCGTCTGCTAGAATTGTAACTCTCCTTTCGGAGGCGTTACGAATCGCCGAGCGCTTGCCTCACGTCATGGGGGCTATCGGGAAGCTCGCAGTCTGCACTGCGCCTTTGTTTTGATTGCACTACTAAAGGCGGCTCGAGTTTACAAGCACTCGCCTTCTGGGTTAGGGTCAGTTCACACGCTGCGGGAAACTGGCGGAAGTGGGAGAGCAGAGAACCTGTTGCCAGCGCCTTGATCCGGTTAGTGACGCACGCATGAGAAATGGGTCGGAGATCAAAGCGCTACCTTCGTGTCTCTGGAAATTTCCACACTCGCGCATCTACAAGACCGTCGTTGTCAGGGCACCAGTGTACGTGGTGTCTGACGTTTTGTCTGCGGTAAGCACCGTTATCAGCGATGCGCGTGCGCAATTGTGTAACGTCCGGAAAGGATGGAAACAACACTGCGGTTCAATTTTTTTTGGCGGGGGGGGGGG
>SMGT01010948.1:717285-748572 GCA_004794575.1 Lanistes nyassanus | reverse complement strand
GGGGGGGGGGGGGGGGGTGAGGAAATGGTGGAGGAAACGAACTGGGTCTTCTGTGATTCCTGACTGCGGAGAAACTGCATGCAGTGGAGCACGAACACGTGTGTCCGTGTGTTTACACGTTCGGAACTAGGTGCTTGTTTTGGTCTGCAGAGCGTTAAGCCGTTCTGCGCATTTCGAACTTCTAGCCGCTCGGATCACTGCACTGCGCTTCCCATGCCTGTCAGCCCTGACCTCAATCTCGAAGCGTCTTAACCTAGTCACGAACGCTGTCCTACGTCACGGTCGGCCTGTCCAAGGACAGGAGTGGTCAGGCGGGATGAAAGCTATAACCCCTAATATCCAAGCATATGTCTAAAAATAATAAGAGATCATGAACGTGATTTCGTCAGGTAAATGTTCTAATAGGTTTCGAAAGGCTCCCACTCACCCCACCAGCTGTGGTAAAACGTACATTGTACATGATTTTGTAACGCACTTGTGTTTTAAACTATCGCATTGTGACGGTTATAGGGAGCTGATCAGTGGACAAAACAGACAAGAAGCTCAAACGTTTATTGCATGGATGGATGGGTGGGTGGATAGGTGGACCGATGGATACGTTGTCAAGAAAATGACTGTACTATTTGTTCACTCCCCTCCTTTAATTCATCTTTGATCGCCAAAACTCCACCCCTCAACACTAGAATGAAAGGGGGAGGGGCGTTAGAGTGATCCCGTGCGGAAATCAGAGGCAGGAGCAGTTTACGAGAAGGGAACGAGAGGCAATGTCGGACCTACCGGAAGGTCAGGAAAGTGCACGACGCAAACTTTCTAAACACACGTTGACGACCGAACCAGCGAACGCGGAAATCTAGAGGCGAGCCGGCGCATTCCTGCTGCACGAGTGACGCAAAAGACAGACAGTCTGGGCTTGTTCCGATGAACTCCGAAATGTGTGCGGTGGCCGGCGCGTGTATGTGACAGCCGGCATGTCGGAAACGTCTGAAGGCTGAACACACCTCTCGCATCAAGATCTTGTCGTCCGCTCTGACGTCATCTGGAGGATGTGCCCCTCAGACGTCAGCGGCAGTCATTCACCTTATTTAGCTGTTGGTGACGTGGCATACCTTATAAAGCTACTATTACTTTTTTCTTGAGGGAAGGGGGTGGGTAACCGTTGACTATTGCATGGGGGGGGGTCGTGATGAGAGAGATGGGAGGTAACTGCGTGATAGAGATTTATTGCAGCTGAACTATTATTGGATGAAATTGCAAAACGCGAGCATCAGTTACGTTTAGTGCTCGCCTTTCCCGTTCCTTGCCACACTTGTCTCAGCCTTTCATAGTTTATCCAGCCAGGCATTGTTGGAATGTATGAAGATGGGATATGGCAATTTAAAAAAAACAGTGAAACTTTCATACCCATGTTAGTCTGTATTTTACAGTAGTGGTAGTTAAGTGTCAGCGTAGAAAGTGGCAGTCCCGTACTTTTTACCTTATTGAATTTAGGAGATAAAATACTCAGAGCGAAGAGTCTTCACGAGCACTTTTATGACTGGAAGAGGAGACACGAGCCCTCATGAAGCTCAAGCCAGGGGTGATTCCGGCCTCGTATCCATGTAAACTGTACTAAATTTATTCCAGAATAGCGGAGGGGTTTTATTTTGAAGACTCTATTTCGGTGAACTTGGAATAAGCTATTCGCTCCAGGCCTGGTTTGCATGCGTTCGTAGCTGGTTTTCTGGTCGGAAGAGTGAGACCCATTCACCCTGTGTACTTTACGCGAAGCTTTACAAATGAACAAGGGATACGAACGCTCATGCAAGCCGGGTATGGGAGGACCGAATGCATTATCACCGAATAACGAGGGGAAAATAGGCTATTCAGTTTGCGTGCATGAGAAACTCAAGGAACGTATTCTAGAATATCTGCCATGACAGGAATAAGTCAGGTAGTCGGTTGTCTTGCATACGGGGCCTCAATAGGATTCCTCTCTCATTCCACACAACAGAAGCCAAAAGACAATCATGCATCATTTCTATAAATAAAAGGCTTGGTAAATCCCCTTCACTATGCGAAACTTACGCACAAACAAATATGAACTGTCATGCTACTCAGCAGCAGGGTGAAAATTTACTCCTCTGCTGTATGGTGTATTGACAGCTAGAGGGGAACAATGAGTCATAACTTTAATATAGTTAAGTCTCAGTCTTTCGAACTGACTTGATCCAAAGTTGGTAGCACTGATGACGATCTTATACTTTTATCCAACTTTTATCCAATAAAAACACACTCCAGCGACTGACTTGAGGGCCTTTCTTAACAGAACTAACATTCGTCCGACTTCTCCGAACCTGCCACTTTATCCCACTAAGCCCTTCACAGCTCTGTGATGATCGTACCAAAGTACCGAAGTCTACACGGCACACGTCTTCTCTACAGACTGCCCCAGTCGCAAACTAGATTGACCAATCAAACGAGGCCGGTGCTTGCACCAGCCTTTGGTGCCAGATGTCCTTCTCTGCCTTCGTGTTCGAGATATATTCTTCATTAATCTGCGAGACGTTCTGTTTACGGACTGACACGTTTGGTCTCGAACACGAGGCGGTTTGGCTCGTCAGTGCACCCCTCCACAGGGATGCATCCGCCACTCAAGGCTATGACGCCAAGACCTCAAATGCTTGGAGCTCTGTGCCTACCCTCCCCAGCCCGCCAGTCAGGGGCGATCATCGAGGCCAGATCAATCTGGGAGATGAGTCCAGCAATGTCGTGCACCGGTTCGAACTCACCCTGCGCCTCGGAGTCTGACTGGTGCGTGGCTGACCTCTAGGGAGGCTGTCAGATGAAGCGAAATGGCAGGCCGAGAGATGTCACGCGGGTCGTCAGATAGAACGGAGAGAGAGAGAGAGAGACAGCTGGAAAAGGAAAGGAAGAACAGAAAAAAAGCAGAAAAGGAAGCAGCGTGGCTACGTGACGAAGGATATCGGTGATCACCAACTCTCTGGGAGAACATTGCACCGTAACACTTCTCCGTTGATGTCGAGGGCCGACATCATTTGTCTGCACGCTTCGATGTATCAAATGTCCATCGTCAATCGGACGGAAACATTTTCCTGGGTTTCGCTTTCATTGGTGCAATGTCCTTCTCCACTCGTTTCCAAAACAAGGCCTTAATGGCATAAATGAAATGTATCGTCATCTAAAAATGGCCTTACTGGCATAAATAACATGCATTGCCGTTTCCAGAAAAGGCCTTAATGGCATAAATGCTACCTACTGTTCCGTTCTGCATTCTGTATTTTTAGGACACAAAAGTTCCTCTGTATTAACACACTTCGCTTATTCTTCAAAGTTGCATTGATCTGTTTATTAAAGTACTGAATGCATCAATAAAGGTTCCGTTGCCAGCACTGGTACAAGCAGTACCTTACCTTCCTCATAATCTTCTAGTCTATTTCTTATATTAATGTATTTGCGTATCAAAAAAGTTATAAATAGTTGAAGATAAACTCTATGAACCCGGGAAACTGTTTCGAAAGTTAAACAATTTTTCAGTTTATAATGAAAATGTGCATAAAAAAGGGATGTTCGTCTTTTAAATGAAAATTCTGTATCCATTAAAAAAAGACAGGTCAGGAAAGAAGATCTCTCTGGTAATAGAAGTCAGGAAAGAGGATCTCTCTGGTAATAGAAGTCAGGAAAGAGGATCTCTGTGCAAAGTTAAGACAGTTGAAATGTAGCCTCTTGCTATTACGTCATTTTCTCAGAATTTGCTTTTAAACGAAATTTTTTTGCTGCGCAAGCAAAGTGTAAAAGAATAGGACACTCGCATTAAAGTGAAGATGTTTAAAATAATCCCTACTGGCGCAGAAAGTCCTAATCTCGTTGAGATCTCGCAGCGTCTCGTTTCATCAGAATGACGTATTTCTTCTTGTTCCTTGGAAGAAATAAACGCAAATATTGGGCAACTTCTGTTGTCGTTGTCAGTCTGCGTAGACAAGCAGATCCCCCTGTTAAGGAACAAGAATGCCAATGTAATGAAGGTGATGAGCTTGTGATGCCCTCTAACGGCGATGCCAGTGAAGATACGGAGAATTTATTAGCAGCGCGAAAACAGCCAAACAGCCAGAAAATGTGTTTTGCTTCGTCTCGAGGCCGTCTCGATTCGCCAAACTACACTGTAGATCATAAAGTCATCACACAGAAACCCCTAGCACACCCGTATCTCCGTCTTTTCATCAGCTTTCTCGATTCTGGACAAAAGGGACACCACTACCACAAATCAGAGGCTGAGGTGCAGAGGGGCGATAACTGTGAGTGGTTTATTGCCAGTGCATGTCACTCGAACGTAGCCCGTGAGTTTTAGAGACGTTGGCGCATGCCAGCTAACATAGCTGACACCCCACGCGCCTGGGGTCTGAGAAGAGAGAACCGCTGTGGCAAGGCCTCCGACTTTTTGCGCGACCGGTGTTGCGCGTTGATGTACACCTGAAAAACAATAAGACCCCCCCCAAAAAAAAAAAACCTTCCAGAAAAAACAATAAACAAAAAACATACAACAACAGAAAAAAACCCGGGCGCCACCTACCGCCGATGAGACGGCTGGGAAGGAAATGTCGTTCTTGACGGCTGAAGCATCGTTAGCTGATTCTTTTGTTGAAACTCCTTGGCCGCCATCCAGTTAGGTCTTAAATCTGCCAAAAGATAAGACTTCATCGGCGTGCAAGTGTTTGTTTGCAAGCTAAACGATATGGGACTTCTTTGCATAATATCGCTGCTTTGTCCAGAAATGTTAGCGAAGACTATGCGGCTGAGCGAAACAAAAATGATACATTTCTTTGCCTTTAGTGATTTGAGAGCTCTGTACTACCTTCTGACATGCAAACTCCAAAATTTATGCAAGAATTTAACGTCATGAAGTTGTTTAAGACGACATCGAGATAAGGCAGTGAATGATAGACAAAAAAACGAACGAACGAACGAAAGAAAGAAAGAAAGAACGAACGAACGAACGAAGACTGAACTGTTGATCGTTTGAGAAGCACTGCTACCATTCATACAGCTGTGTTCTAATTCTACAATAACTCTTATCAATTATGGTTCGCTTCCCACCAATGGCAAAAAGTTTGCTGACTAGCCGATGCCAACCCTGGAACACAAATGCGGTCGTACTTCCGGCTGTGCGTCTCAGTTTTCGATTGCTGCAGCTGCTCAGATCTCAGAACTATTTCTGACAGACGGTTTTGCGTGTTTACTCCGCCTTTCTCGACAGTCGTTATCGGGAAGCAAAGAAGGAGAAGTGAGGAGGGAGGAGGCGGTGAAAGAAAACTTGCTTCGGGTCAACAAATAGTCAGTCGACACACGAGGGTTGTCAATACTGCAATCAGCAGTAACCTATCTGTCCTCGTGCGCCCTAGTTTTGCCAGTCCCGAGGTCGGAGGCGCGAACGTGGAATGCACGTCCCGAAACCTTGTTATTCTTCTCCATCCGCTGTGGTCAAGCTGTCTTTATTAACCAGTCTCTTCGTCTCTATCTTTCTGTCCTTTATTCTTTCTCTCTTGACGCCTTGCCTGCATACGCGCATGCTTTGTGCACGTCTGCGCTCCTTGCCAGTGTATGATAATCAAGCTGTGTGTGTGCGTGTTTGATTGCGTGTATGTGGGTAGGTGAGAGCGCGCAAAGCTAGCTTGTCCCCGTAAGCGGGAAAAAGGGGAAAGACTCGTCCATGCATGTCTGTGTGTGCGCGAGTGCGCTCGCGTGGCTTAAGGATACATGCGAATGTGCGTGCGTACGCATGCATACAAACATCTGGTTCCTGCTTGGGAATATTTGTACGTGCCTGCCTGCGTGCGTGCGTGTGAAATCTTCAAACCTGGAGCTCTCTCGTGCAAGCAAGCATTTTCTCCCCTATCTCCGTACCCAAATCCCTCCCCCCTCCAGCTCCATGCGACCTCCCATTTTTCTCTCAGAGCGAGATAGAGAAAGCGAGAGCGAGAGAGAGAGAGCTACAGAGAGAGCTACAGAGAGAGAGAGCACCTGGACAGGACAGGTAGCCTGAGAACATCCGACACCGCGTTTCCTGCAGTCGTGTAATGTGCACACACACGCGCTCACGTGCAGACAGCGGTGACTGGGAGGGACAAATATTGGTCGTGCCGACCTCAGTGCTTCCGTCGGCGGCAAACTGTGCCACGGCCCTCGTTCACCTGGTCACTACCTTTTCCTTGATCCCCTGCACTTCCGCCTTCCACATTTTTTTGCAAAGCTTTAATTAATTAACCGCCACTGGCCGTCTGGATGGCAAAGTCCCTCAACGGTAGTTTCCTGAGGTCGACGCTTTGATAACGTCTGCCCACGAGTTGCAGCGGTCGTTGGCGTGCGAACGTGCTGGGATTTGTAGTTCAAGTCGGTGTTCTTCCGTTTGTTCATGAGACGGGCCAGGGTCTCGTGCGATCGTCTTGCGGAATGGGTCAAATGCAAGGTTCGAATGAAAGGCGTTAAAAGAATCTAGTCCAATCTTGTGCAGAAAAATACCGTTTTGTTTATAATTCGATGGAATATTCTTTGCTGAAACTTATGTTTTCACTAAAATCTCGAGAGGACAAGCATGATAGAGACAAATTCTTTATTGATGTTTGATGAAGGTTTTAATGTACGACGTTGACTTTAAGAGTATACTTTCATGCAATTTTGTCGCGCTGTGTAAAACTTACATAACTATTTCACAGTGTTTATTTTTCCTCCTCCTGTACGACCCCATTGGCTCGAACAAAACAAAAGGCACAGGCACGGGCGACAACCCACGCAAGAATAAAATTTCTGGGATGTGATGTCATTTCGCCAATTTTCGAGTCAAATGTTTCCTGGCAGAAGGATTTTCTTTCTGAAGAGTTGTTGAAGATGACTCCTCCATCGAAAACGGCATTCACGTGCACACGCGAAGACCTGCATGTTTGCTTGCTGGGGTCAGTACAAACAGAAACATCAGAACAATACGGTTAAACGACCCCACCCAATACAGACTTGCTCAGGGAATTCTTTCTGCTCTCAACGTGCCTCTCGTGAGGTCACATTCACACGACTGACATTAAGAGGACGACATTGCGTTGCCGGTAATAAAGAAGCTGTTTTATTGATGATATAACAATTCATTCATACGACTCGAGCCTGCATCAATCTACGATCTCCCAAAAGAATCACATAAATCAGTAATACAGTGAAAGATGACTATTTTTACCCATGAATGAAAGAGGTGGTTCGCCTCTCAAAGGAGATAATCATGCTTTCTTTACGCATGAATTGAAGCTAGGTCTACACATCAACTATCTGAAAAATATCCACAAAAGTCTGTACCAAGAAAGTAGCCCCTCCTTTTGTCCAACGATAACTTGATAGGAGGTTTCGTCACCGCGTCTTCTATGACAACAACGGACTCTCCGTTGTCAGACTCTTCACGCGTGTCCTTGCCGACAGCGGAACACAATCATACTGAGGTTTGGCAGGCGTTACACATGGTGTTATATACTTTATGTCAAACCTTGATCCCATGAGCTCGAAGCAAATTGTGTACCATGCTACTTCTGTAATAAGATGCTTTGTGATGTTTTGTGTTGACACCGCCCCTTCCCCCCCAGTCTTTAGTTACAGGCTGAGTCAAACTTAAATTCTCTGTCTGTCTGTCTGTCTGTCTGTCTGTCTGTCTGTCTGTCTGTCTGTCTGTCTGTCTGTCTGTCTGTCTGTCTGTCTGTCTGTCTGTCGGTCTGTCTGTCGGTCTGTCTGTCTGTTTGTCTGTCTGTCAGTTGTTCCTACGCACAATTCATGCTGCACACAGCTGAGTATAGACATAAACCATTGCTTGCATCCATGCAAACACCCGCCCATTTTCAAACATACCTAAATAACCTATATACGTACGTGCACACACACATTTATACAAATATGCGCGCGCACTCACATAAAAAGAATTTTCAGCGAACGTTCAGACAAACTCACAGACTGTGAGAAGATCTGACACCGAATATCGTTCTAAGACTGACTGAGCTCAGCGTTTGCTGGACGACCGCGGGCAGCGAAGACTAGCAAACACTTGACCTGCGTTCTGATCTATCGAAGGTTCGGCTCAGATCGACGAAGTTTGGACGTCGCGAAAAGAAAAATGACCAATCACAACGTGGCTGAATGGGGCTCAGAGCTTCGCTGGTCGTTCTGTGGGAAACTCTGAAGCGGACTTTGCGACGTCTGGAGCTCGCTCTGATTGGGTGGAGACTGGTAGCTCAGACAGGTACGCCACGAGCTTACGCGGTCAAATGTCAGCTTTGTATCAGCTATAAGACAAACGCATCTGACACCAGAGAATTTTTTAAAATAAAAAATTCAGCTTTCTGACAGCCTCCTTTTGATATCTGTTTGCAACATGGTGATACTGCTACGGCAGTTTTAACAGACTTTAATGCAAAGTATCGACCCGCTTTGATGATCGCTTTGTCTTTCCATCTGTGATTGTGACGTGATGCGGGCGCCCTACTCCCCACCTTTCTCCACCCCTACATAGATTTATTTAGCGTTCGCACTGTGACAGATTTCTGTGACTGCGACGTAACGAGAAACTAACGGAGGGCGTAGCTTTGGGGATCGCTACGTCACCAGGAATTTTAAGGCGGAGCATGACGTCACGCTCACCAGCGTTGGTGATGGAGAGGTCGCTATGACGTCAAGGCTTCCTCACCCTGGACGTGAGGAACACAGTCACTAGCGACCTTTCCTCACGCTCTCGTTATGGGTATGGACGGTGACATGAAACCTGTCTGAAAAGTTTCAAGTTACAGAGGAATGGACAGAATCAATAACGTCACCACTTCCGGCGTTTCTCTTCTCCATTTTTCTGAGTACGACACCACCTAGAACATGATTTACCAAGCACATAATGGTACATATGTACCCAGTGTGCTGGTTGGGCTTGAGAGATGGTCTGGACGAGTGCGCATGCACCAGTCCAGGATGGAAGCGGACGCATGCACCAGTTAACAGTGCATGGGATTCCTGTTTGTCAGAAGCAGGATGCAACTTACTGGTGTATTTAGTACCCAAAGCACATTTGTAAAGAAATAGCGGATTGGAATGAGAGAAGCGAAATGGAATTTCCTACTGTTAGGCTGATTTGTCATTTGCACTGGCAGGAATTATAAATCTAACTGAAACACAAGGGAGAAAGATACACGAGCGGCTCAAAATCTTTTTAACAGCAAAAACATTAATGTTTTGGCTGATTTATTTATTTTGCTGGTCCCACCCACCGCCTCCCGTTTTCTTCTCTCTAACGCATTCTGACGCTCAAACATGCACCACGCACTCTCAGACAGACAGACAGACAGACAGACAGACAGACAGACAGACAGACAGACAGACAGACAGACAGACAGACAGACAGACAGACAGACAGACAGATCGTGTGAAAGCAGTAATAAATCTTTTTTCTGTTTCTTCGATCTATTAAGCTCTTTGAAGCGGATTTCCACCAATAAGTGATCACGAGTTGGTTCCTTAATTAGCTCCTTTAATTTTCAAAGAAGTAGACACTCTGGTTGGTTCGCGCAGCGGGAAGTCCTGGTTGTGACACGCTCACCTGGCGGTCTAAAGTCGGGTCTTTGATGTGTCGATAACGACGATGTACAAGTTTGCGAGCCGACAGTCCTATCACCGTACATAATTTGAACATGACGGAGCAGCCGACAGGCAACTCTCCAGCGCGATTCTTCGGCGGCGGACCAAGACCGCCAAACACGCACGTAGCAATCTGACTTCTTTCAACCTTGAAAAACAAAAGGAACCCACCAAAGAACGCAAGTCAACAAGGTGAAGGATGGGAAGATCAAAAGGTCATGGCCCTAGGATGTGCTAGCGAGAGAGAAAAAAATCTGCATATGAAAACAGATTGGTCCTCTTTGCACAATTGAAATCGGAAATGACGCTTGACGTCACGGACTTCAATGGCGTCATCAAATTCCCAGCACCGTACCCTCTTCTCCCACCCTGCTCACACCCACCCACGCATGACACTGAACGATCACTTACTGCATGTGCAAGCGGAATGTGGAGACTGGCTGGAGGGTGCTCTTTTAGGCTGACTGGCGGAGAAGGAGGCCACACGACCCCCTGCCTCCCTCCCTGTCACCTGTTTACCTGCCACCCCTAAGGTCCCTGTGACGAGGTCACCTCTCTTTGCTCACCTCAACAGTGTGTGACGATGGACACTGGCTGATAAAAACTTGCAAAGGAATGCCAGCTATGCGCGAAATAAGGCACAACCCAGAACTGTCCCGTCAACCGTCAACCGTCATACTCACCCCCACCCGGTACTCCCACCCGGCCCTCTCAGCGATATCGCTGCAACTGAGCAGACGATAACAAATAGTAATTGACGACAACGCTGATCAGGATGAAACACGGATTCCGAGGATAGTTCAGGTCGGTTTATCGAGGGCTGGGTTATCTCTGCAGCTGTGTTTCTCATTGCCCGGGCCAGGCAAGGCGGATCAAAACACTAGACACGTTTAAAAAGCAGCTTAACTTCTCCAGTAACTGGAGGACAGACAGCAACGTGTATGACGTCATAGTCGCTAAGTGCATAGTCAGCACTTCATTCGGTAGGTTCAAACACGGGGACGGGTGCGTGCAAACTTCTTTTGTCCAAGGTTATGTCAACTGATAACCTGGTGAAGACCTACATCTTCTAACTCAAAGCTGTCATCGATGACTTGTCTTACGTCATAGCGAACTGTCCAATCAACGTGACCGTGGAAAACGGATCTTCAAATACAGCTCAGTGCAAGACTCTAAAAGGGAGGCAACTTAAATTCCAGAGAGAAAAGAAACAGGTGACTGCTGCTTGGGGTAAATAACGTAACAACAAACAGAACTTTGCCAAGCGAGACTCAGACAAGACAATAACGTTTCGGGGCATAGCCCCTTGTCCATGACGAAACAAACAGATAACAAATAAATAAAATGGTCACTTAGCTGACACAGACGCTGGTCATTCACGCTCGCTGGACAGGAAGAAACAATTAGGGAATAGATGCTACTTCTCAATAACTTATCTCTGATTATGACTAAGATGTAATCATTAACACGTCTTGACTGGGTTGTATGAGTTTAGTATTGCCTTTACGCAAGGGTGGAGAGGAGACATCAGGATAAAAATTGAAAGAATCTTAATAACCTCATGGAAATTACAGGCCAACAGCAAATGGATAAATAAGTTAACAAGCAAATTATGTTCCGTAGAACATGCAAAATATGTTTTTTTCCAATCAATCAATCAATCAATCAATCAATCAATCAATCAATCAATCAAACCAACCAACCAATCCATCCATCCATCCATCCATCCAACCCATGGGTGGGTTGACTTCCACGAACGACGTCTCATTTTTTCAGTTATGACCTGCCTAGTTTGCAAACATTAAGGGCACTGCTATGTACAGAAAGAATATATGAACGAGTGTTCTCCATCTTCGTCAAAGTTGGTTACTGACGTCCCAACGATAATCACCAGACTGTAATCTAAAAACGTTGCTACTGTAGACAACAGCCAGTTACCCATTGTAGACTACAGTCACCCACTGTAGACAACAGCCAGTCACCCACTGTAGACAACAGCCAGTTACCCGCTGTAGACAACAGCCAGTCACCCACTGTAGACAACAGCCAGTCACCCACTGTAGACAACAGCCAGTTACCCGCTGTAGATTATAGTTAAATGCAGACGGTGACAAGAGGGAAGAAGACAAGGGCGATATTTGAGAGATGGGAACGACAGCAGCCCCAGGAGGATAAGAAGCAGGAGGGAGTGTATCGCCTGTCAGGAAATCGTCTCCTCATAAACGTCATGGCGTCTCTTCCCCCACCCCCCAAAAGAAACATTCAATGTCTCTTCCGATGTGTCATCAGGAAACAGAAGGGTGTCTTGCGTCAAGAAGTGACAGACATATAGACATATAGTCCTGGCGTCAGTTGCAGCGTTCCCCACGTCTGCATTCCTCGCAGCCGATTGGACTCGCTGATTGGAGTTCGCGCATTTGCGAGGGCGTGCCTGGGAATGGTATGTAACAAATCGCGTCTCCAGTGCCTCGCAAGGATTATGGTCGTATGTCTATAATGACGTCATCCTGTAACCGCTGGCTGTACACAGATTTATTAACGGTCAACCAACAATCGTCAGAAGGGGAGAAGACTCCAGACAGATGCCTTAGTTCACTTTCCCACTCAGTGAGAAACAGTTTTTGAACAAGAACCAAATGTATAGATGTACAAAACATGAAATTTCATAATTCTGTGGGCAGTTAATATTTATACATAGTTATACATTTCGGGAATCTATTCACGTTGAGAACATGTTTTTGTACTTAAAACAGATTTTGTATAGAAAAGTAGCTGCTTTTCAAAATAAAAAAAGACAAATTGAGGTGCAGGCATTCAAGATCCCCGACCGAAAATATATACATGTATGAACGTATGAATAGAACCCCGTGAATTCTAGGAAAAACGGTGAGTTTAATATTATTATTGATATAAATAAAATTATTATTTTAATATCGGTGGTTTAGCATCTCAGCTTAATAAAATAACATTGACCACCTGGAGCTGTTGCCGCTGGTGTTTACTTCCAGGAGCCAATAAACTCACCGTTTAATCCTAGAACTCACGGGGCTCTATTCATACGTTCATACATGTATACATTTTCGGTTGGGGATCTTAAATACCTGCGCCTCAATCAAAAGTCTATGACTTGATAAAATATTTCTGGTGACCTTCGGAATCTAGTTTTCTTCAAATTCGCTCTAGTCACGAGTTTTCTTAAGTAGGAAATCTAATTCTCCTTGGAAATAGAAATCCCTTCTCTACTAACAGGAAGTTGGGGGTGGGGCGATGTTCAAACGCAGATTGCCTGTGCATAAACGGTCCAGAAATGTACATGCATATATTCAAACAGGAAACTTAGCCATTGACGAAAGATATACGTGTACTTCCTCTTTGCACCAAAACACGTTTTTTGGAGCCATTACACGCACAGAGTCTTTCGAAAAAAAACGTCTTTTAATCTGAGAGAGATATATGGGTATGGGAGTCAATTCACCCGATGCAACTTGATCTGTTTTCCGACATATAAACGCTGATCTCTCCACCCACCCACACACCCGCCCACCCTCACGCATGCGCGCACCCATCGACCCACCTACACCTCTCTCTCTCTCTCTCACACACACACACACACGGACGCACAAACGCACGCACACAATTACCCACACACCTTCCCTACGGCAAAAGATGGGGGTGGTGGGCGTCTCATCTGGAAGTGGGCAGACAACTCTCTGCCTACTCAGCCACTCCAGGCTCATGGTGTCCTTTGCATGCCCGTGGCCCGGAGCCACGCATGGCGGAGTTTCGCTTCTGGACAAACCGCGGAGCGACCAAAAAGGCAACTGTTTATTAGATGTCGTGGATATTTTCAGCCCTTGCGTCTTCCTAAAAACAGCCGCCTACTTTGTTCATGTTTGCTTGTCGTTCGCTGCCAGTGCTCCCACTTTCGCTGCATGCATTACCACCGAGTCACCAGTGATCCACTCAGCGCCGGAAGTGCGGACTTGTTCACAAGGCTGACCTTCTGACCCACGTGACCATGGTAGATGCCTACGCTCCACACGCCAATGGAAAAAGACTTGAGAATTCTTGCACTAATCAGTAGCTATGGATGACGGCGAAACACACGCTTCGGTAGGCACGGCCCAGATACATTTCCTTTTTAAAATGTCACACCTGCAGTTTCGGCTCGTACGTACGACATAACAGAGACTCGGTCTGTGGAGGAAGTGCGCTGGTCTTCAAGCTGTAGAGTAACATAGTAACCCTCTTGTTTGTATTCCCCACAAACCAGCATCTACGGTCAACCGCCAGGAGACAGCCTAACAAGAAAAACACAGAGGAGGAGCCTATAGCGACGACAGGTCAATGGAAAACGATCTTTGTGATGAAAAAACCGAAGCTGGTGGCAGATGGTGCATTGTCATCATCACATCATCGTCATCTTCCTTGTTGTCATCTCGTCATCACCGTCACCGTCTTTTTTCCTCCTTTCCTTCCACGTGACAGACACGTGGCGCAGTACGTGAGAGATTACAGTTATAAAACCTTGCTCGATGACTGACGTATGGATGTATGTATTCATCACGTAGGTACACTGTAAACAAGAAGTGTTCAACACTTATTTTGTTACCAAGGCCAGGCAATGTTATTCTTTACCCTGGAGGGACACACAGAAATTAAGACAACAGATAAGAGCATACAACATTGCTAATAAATCCCATAATACTGGGAATTTAAATATTGGCGGAAAAAGTAACACAACCATAAGATGCCAGGCAGGAAATAGACGGATGTGTTACCGAAACAGAACGCATTTTACATCGATCTAGAACGCTTTAGTGTAAAAAGTGTTCTGGTCTGTGTTCCCGAAAGTGTTGAAATGGCCGAAAAATGTATAAATGGTGTTCTGACAATGTTCCTGTTCCAAATTTGTGGCAGCAGTAACTGTTCAGTCAAGAAGGGGCATGCTTAGAACACATGCAGCACACATCTTACACATTATTTACACGCACAGCACATATTTAGCACTTACTTTAACAGATTTTTAACATGTAATTAGTGTTAAACTATTTAGAGTGTACTACATTTCCTGTGTGCGTGGGGGCGTGCTGTATGTTTACTCCGGGTATGCAAAGATTCTAAAATCTAAAGAATCATCGTCTGCTTCAAGACCTTCCGGATTGTGATCATCTGATGTTTGAAAAGCGACTTGCGTTGTGTTTTTCTATCCTCTCTTTTTCTCTCCTCCCTATTCCCTACCTTTTCCCCGAAACCCGACGAGCTGTATTTGTGATTTTGAGAACACCTGCAAGGTTGCTCTCTAATCTCTGACTTCCCGATTGAATCGGCTTGGTTCTCATTCTCCACATCATCGAACCACTTAAAAAAGTCTTTTCCATTGTTCTCTGCCCAGACCTACATATGCTGTTTCACACATTAAAAAGATTTTTTTCTAAAAATCACTAATAAAAGAGGGTTAAAAACAAATCCTTCAATGTTGTTTTTGAGGAAAAAGTTTTCAAATGCTGTGTGGCTGGGAGGCAACGAACTCTGCTACGGGCGGTGCAAAGTCCCACATCGTCGACAGTGGATCTCTTGTCCCTGACAGGGTCTATCTACAGGGAGTCTCCTGTCTTGATCTGACCTGCAGAGACACGTTTGGTGTCAAAACCAAACTCTGGCATTTGCGCCTCTAGCGGTGGTGCAGGTTTCAATGACAGAATTGTCGATAATTCTGTTGGATTGAAAACATAGTTTAAAGTGATCAACATGTGTATGTGCATGCAGAAGCGCGCGTGTGTGTGTGTGTGCGCGCGCATGTGTACGTGTGTGTGTGGTGTGTGTGTGCGCGCGCGTGCGTGCGTGCGTGCACGAGTGAGTGAGCGAATGAGAGACCCACTCTTGCCTGCTGCTCTGCGACCATTCAAGGGAGACGTAAATCGTTTAGTACTCTCGTGACAGAAATAATTGTCTCCCTCGTTTCATGTTGCCTGTATCCGTTCTGATTTTTGAATGATAACGCTCAACCCCCAGAGCTATATGTCTGCTACAGCAAATCTTGAATAAACACGCTGGTTTCCTTTGATCTAGCCAATTCCCAGGCCCATGCTGCGGATAGTACCTGCTGGTAAACGACAGAACAAAACGTCTTTACACAAGAATAACTTCACTGGGCTTTCGGTCTGAGGTCTAGTAAAGAAGAAAGAAAAAAAACACTGACCGCACGCTTATTGCTGTAGTGAGTACTAGCGACCTTGGTTTTTAAAAAACGCAAGGCGAGGATGTCGATGAAGGGGTCTTTTTCCGGACTCCATGCAGGATTGAGTCATTTGAGTCCTTGAGCCACATTGACTGATCCATTACGCAGTCACTGCAGCTGGTTTTTGAACTTGGACTACTTGTGTGCGTGTGTGCACGCGTGCACGCGTGCAAGCGCGCGTGCGCGTGAGGCCTTGCTGCCTGTGTACTGTGCGTAAGTGTTCGAACGCAAATGTATCTTTGTTGTATAAGACTGCATGAAAGATCGTATGAAGTCCGTGAACTTTCATGTTCTCACACAACCACTCATTCGCCCCCCACCCCTCACTTAGTCATCCACTCACGTCTCTCCCGTTCGCTCGCTCACTCACCCACTCAAACTTTCGATGTAATAGATAAGTGTGATGACAAAGGAAACTTTACGATTTCATCTTGTCTTTTTTTTCTTCCCGAGTTTCATTCATTTAACGAGATCAGTGACTCACTCCCTGGTGGATGCGACCGCCGCACGCTCACTTAATGTAAAGGAGAGCTGTACTCTGTACACAGCAGCCCACACCTGCACATAATGACAAGCACTCTAAGCGAAGACTAATTTTTTTCTCATTGATTAAAAACTTAGTTGGCTTTTGAGTCCTGTCTAGGCCATTCATATTCCAATTACGGTGGAAATGTGGGTGCCATTATATTTTCCTGTTATACAGTTTTTACCGTAAAAAAACCGAACTACTTAATTTGCAAGAATTATAAGTAATCATGCAAATATATTGCTCAATAAAAATAAAGCTAATTAAAGAATTGGAGACACACACACACACACGAAACTATCAGGGACACACAGAAAATATCAGGTCAATTTAGTATAAAAGGTTATCTGAATAAAAATGGGTTTAACCCGGTAAGTACACAGCTGATATTTTTAACTGTTATTTTAATTAACATTGTTCGTAAAGCTGTGGGTGTAGGTTTCATTTCTGAACAGATGTAAATGCATTTGTTGGCGAACAACATAAGACCTCAGGTTCCAGGGAATGCAGAGGTTTGTATACATGGGCAGAACGTCGCGAGTGCGAAAAGGTAAGAAGGAGTAACTGCAAAGTACAAAAAGGTACAGCTGGCTATGGAGAATTCTTTTTCTTGGGATTTACATGCGCATTTTTTCCCTCAAAGTTGCTCAAACGCGCAGTTTGGTCGAGAGCAGTAAGAGCACGCCTGGTACATAAATCTCACAGGTGTTGTCCTTTACAACTTTAGTCATGGCGCCGGAAGTAAGACGCGTGTCAGGGGGAGCGCATCAAAGGAGGTGGGTGATGTCCCTTGTCGAGTGCGGGCGGGTAGCATCTGGGAGGGTAATCTATTCTTTAAAAAGTGCCGGGAAATTGGACAATGTAACTGTCAGTACTTTTAGCTAAATTTTTATTTAAATTGTTTGCTGGGTGGGATCATTTTCTTCTGGAGGTAGGTTAACACAGTCAAGCGAGCGAAAGGAGGGTGCCAGAGCAGTAGGGTTTCCAGCTAGAGAGAAAGGATGGCTGGAAGGGCGAATGGCAGAGCCACGACATTGTTTTAAAGTTTGTCTGGGTATGCCTGATGATGGAATAATAACTTGACATAATTTAAATGAAGCAAAGACAAAGATTACACAAACAATATGACTTTTGGTTGTATGGGATTAAAAAAAACCTTTTTGTCAGCATCTGTATCCCCTGCCTGTATTTGGGGGGAAGGGGGGGAAGAGGCAGTGACGTGATTAATTTGCCACTCAAGATGGATTATACTGTGCATGCCCAACCTTTAGTTTTTGTTCCCCGCCTGTCAAGAATATACATAGTACTGTCTTCAGTAAAATTCTGCACATGCACACGCACATGGACGTGCCTGAACACGTGCGGAAGGTAGATTCTACCCACCAGCCCATTACGGTTTTTTTTCCCCCGAGATTATGCCTACAGGCAGCAGCACTAGAACAGTTCGATTTGGGGAATTATAAAGATAGCGCATGCGCGGTTTTAAAAAAATGGATGACACCTTATCCCATGACATCTAGACCTGAGAACCAGAAATCGTGATTGCAAGTGCCCCCGGCCCCCGTCCACCTGCCTTTGAGACAGCGCCCTGGACCAGCTGTCGACGGCTAGTCTTTGACTTTTTCGGCGTGTCTGTTAGCCGTGAGACACGCTGCTCCGCGTTTCCTGTTCGGCGCAGCATGCAGCAGCAGCAAAAGGAGGGGGGAAAAGTTGGGGGGTGGGCAACTGTAGCATCTATTGTCGTCCGGACACTGCTTTTGGGGACAGCATGTTTCTCTCAATGAAAGAAGAATGTAAATTAGGCGCGTGATCGCAGCGGGGACGAGTTACGATTTCTCCTGTTTGGGGACAGTGTTCATTCACAAATCGTTCTGCACACAGGCAGCGTCTCTCGCGCCGCCATGTGATATGGCTTCGTGGTTTAAAGTTCTCAAACTTGGCCAGCAACTAACGTGATTGCGCTGACCGAAAATTGTATAACTGCTTTTTAGATTGCACCCTGCCTCAAGATGGTTCTCGGTGCATGTGCAACCTTTAAGCCCCAGCTTCTGTACCTGCTAGGTCACGCTCACACATACAGAAAGACCGTCTCAACGTACCCCAGTAACGTAGTGCTTGCTAGGATATTTTAAAACTGAACTCTTTTTTTCAAAATCTACGCCTCTGCAAGTGCTTGTGAGTGCTATAAATACGTCCGTTCGCTATAATTGGTGGGCAGTACTAAGTTATTTCTAAAACATTTTAACGCTTTTAGATACATGTTGTCGAAGAAGGTGAGCACGCTCACTCACTCACTCACTCACTCACTCACTCACTCACTCACTCACTCACTCACTCACTCACTCACTGTGTGTGTATGTGCGTGCTCGCGCGCGCTTTAGCAGTTTTGGTAACAGAAAATGTTCACTTTCTTGTACAGTGTGTGTATGTGTGTATGCATGTGGATTTATGGAAAAAGTTATAGTACGCATTCTATTTCTGTAAGATTCCAATTACTGTGTATGCATAGTCATGTCCATGGCTCTATTAATATTTCTTCTGCTTATGCTCAAAACAGACATTTTACTATGTCGCACCACATGCTTATGGCGAAAATCTGATATTACACTTTGATAAGATATGAATGATAGTATAACGAATAGAGTTGTCTCCCTTGTTTGTCACAGATGGGATGGAGTTATTTAAA
This sequence comes from Lanistes nyassanus, assembly GCA_004794575.1. Classification (NCBI taxonomy): domain Eukaryota; kingdom Metazoa; phylum Mollusca; class Gastropoda; order Architaenioglossa; family Ampullariidae; genus Lanistes; species Lanistes nyassanus. The sequence continues at coordinate 729,480 of SMGT01010948.1, read as the reverse complement.
ACTAAAAGGGTTAAGCAAGACATTAAAGACTGACTTTTTTGTCAGCCGTATAGTAATGTCTAATGCCAAACTGTACATCTAGACTTTAACCAGTTACATCGGTCCACTTAATGCTTGTTGCATTAGCTCAAAGGCAGGACGCATAGGCATCTTTGTCCTCCCCAGTCATAAAAACTCACGTAAAATATACAGAATAAATAAAATACTCAAGACCGATTTTATGGCTGGAAGTAGAGATATGAATGCTCAATGCAACCAAGCCGTAGGCTGAACTGTACAGCTGTTCGTAGCCGGTTTTCTGATCATAAAAGTGACAGTTGAGCTCTTATAGTATTTGCCTTTTTTTCCGTGCACTTTCACGTGTTGAGAGACTCACCCCTCGAAAATTCGCTTACGTGCAAAGGCGAAAGGAGCCTGTTTTCGATATGCCGATAAAAGCGGTCATGCGCACGACCTCACAAAGCGCTCAAAGGAAGCAGTCAGCCCTTGTCCGCTGCTGTCAAGTCGCTGCAGTTTGCCTTCCCTGGCGACAGATCGAAACAGCCAAACTTTCGTGTCAGGCAAGACATGTTTGGAAGCTAGCGCCACCTAAACCAAGGCCGGTTACTTCAGCCCTCTGACGGCTGATTCGATCGCAACCGCGCCTGTGGTTTTGACAGTATCGAAACTCACGTTCAACTCAAAAACGTGACCACATCTTTTCGTCTAGCTCTTGAATATACATAAGCCATGCGTCCGAAGTCGGCTCTCGAGATTGAAAACTCTGACCTTCGTTTCTCGAAAAGAAAGTTAATTGTTCTTGTTGCAAGTGACAGGATACTGCGCAAGCCAAAAATAGCTCATTTAAGCACGGCCATCGGGAATCGGTTCGAGACAAAGAGAATGAAACCTACTCACGGTCTCATTCGTCTACAATGGGAACTCGCTCCCATGTGGGAGTTTCAGACATTGTTTTATGAGACCGCCCATCGATTGTGTTATTGAACCCCCGCGCAAGTAGCTCCACCTGTTACCATCTGTAAAGATTTCCTTCCCCCCCCCCCCCCGCGATTAAATGAAAAATTAGTCTTCTACGAGACCTTCACTGCCGGCCATCGGATCGAGCTCAGCGTGTGGATTGGCTGGTCTAATTTCTGTTCGCAGCGTCACCCAGTGGAGGCCAAGGGCGCCAGATATTATCGATGTCTATGTTTCTGCGTAAACTCTGCCGTTATGTATGTGACGAGTTAGCGGCAAGCTGTGTCAGCACGCTGGGGCTATTTTGGGTCCCAATGGCCTGGAAGGGCAAAAAAAAAGTGAAAACTTTCTAGATCTTTCCTCGTGACATATGGACCTGTAGACAGGTTGTCACGACCCCCTTTTCAGGAGCTGAGCAAAAATAAAACTGTCGCACAACTTTCAGTATACGGCTTTGGGGTCATCTGTATTAATGGCTTCCAACACCCGTTTGAACGACTACCTGTATGTGAATGCATAGGCACGTGCGTGCGTGCATGCGTGCATGCATGCATATTTTTTATTTCATGGAAGTGCTATCTGTGTGAGCGTGCTCGTGTGTTTGTGTTTACTATTAATAGGTACGAAGGTCAGAAGAAAAGCGCAGGGCTGGGAAGTATATCCTTTGTGTAAATTCCTTTATCCAATCGCAGAATTGTCTCCTGGGTCAGTTTGGAAAAAAGTAAACTATAGCCACTGATCTTCACGGACAGAAAATACACACAACACGGCGCGATCGGGTTCCTAATGTCTGTATAAGTGTAATAGAAGTGGTGGCAGACAATACCTACACGTGTACAGCATGGGGTGGCTTACATGAGGGTTCCTATCTCTTGTTTATTCATAAAAGCGTACGTAGAATACACAGGGCGAATGGACCGTACGATCACCCTTATGACCGAAATTGGGGATTTGAACAATCATGCAACCCAGTACAAACAGAAGTCGTAAACATATTCGCCCAGTGTGCATGGTAATCAATGCTTAATCTTGGCTAGAATAACCCCTCTGTGTGTTAACGACATGGTTAATTATATGAAAAACAGGCACGTCATGACCAGAAAAGGGAAGAGTACCTTGTGCAGACATTTTCATCAATCTACAGAGTAATTTGGTTTTGACTCACAACGATTTACCTTGCTTTGATGTGATATTTAAGAACTGACATTTTTCTTTCTATCTTCCTTTCTGATCACATACAGTTACCTACCCCTCACAGTTCCCCTCTTGCATTTTGTTTATTAAAATTATTGTAACATAATCTTATAAACGTCTAGACACGTGTACATATTTTAATCCAGATGCATGGATACGCGAAATTAAAATTGGAAACAGAAAAGAAGAAGTACAATTTTCGATAGACCCAGCAAAGGACAAGAAATATTAACAACCATAAAATATGCGCCGGTTGAAAAAAATAAATTAATTAATGCCTATTAAAATATGTTTCCACATGCACTTAAGTATTCCTTTCACAAACGTGGTCACAACATCCTGCTAATCAGCTGTTCGTCCTTCTGTCGCCAACCAAGAAATTTTGAAATCTATATTTAGCTTGTCCTTCAGCAACAACTGTTTTCGAAATTTTTCCTTCGGAAATCTAGAAACAACCCAAGGTCTTTCTTAAAGTGCGTACACTATACCATCTCAGTCACCTCGCGCCACCGTGTCATCACCACCAAGTTGGAATGGAGCTACCGACTGGCTAATTTTCTTGCGTGGCCTAGTTTCGCCTCCAGCAGTTGTTAATGGAGACCCCACAACAGTCCTCCTCCTTTTCCTCTTCCTCCTCCTCCTCATCAGCAGCATCATCATCATTGCGAAATTTTTTACGCCCACACTCCGACCCCTATCCCAAATTTGAGAATTTTTGGGGTGATATGGGTTTTGTGAACGTGATCCTTGAAGACGATTTACACGGAAGTTCATCAACCCACAAAGGTCAAAGGACAGACTCCCACTGGCGTAGTTAGCTGGCAGCTGTGAGGTGTTATTTGCGAGGGATTTTTTTTTTCCTTTTCGACATATGTCTGGTGAGATATACATTTCAGCAGTTGCCAAACTTTAGGGAAACGAAACAATTAAAGCCTCCAGCAACTGCTGCATACAGATTTATTGCTTTGGAGATTCATGTTAACAATTCCACACCCTGACGTACTTGCATTGATTTTTCATTATTACTCAGATCTTGTGGAGCAGAAGTTTTCACACCGAGTAATTATATGTGTACTGTTTGTGTCCTTCAGTATTCCGACGTCGTAGTTTGTATTTAAAATGAGATCCTCTAGGAAGCATATATGCTCTCATTCATGGCATAGACGTAAGGCGCACTGTTATCAGGTGCACGCACGCACACGTGCGTGCACCTGATAACAGTGCGCCTTACGTCTATGCGTATGACGTACGTGCCTGATATCAATCAGCGTAGTTGTCCATTGTTCGTAACATGGTGTACTTGACGGGAAGACCTTGTGCAGGGTCGAATATTAGCTTCGAGCCCGCGACTTTCAAAACGGAAAATGCTTTCGCTGAAGTCCTAACAAGTGTAACTTTAAGAACTTTCCATTCACACTTACAACGGTTTAGCTTGAACAATGCTGTGAGGTTTTGACACAGGGGAAAAGAGTCTTAAACTTCCTGGACTGCTGTCATTACAGAGACACCGTCAACCGATCAGTCCAAGCACAGGTCCACCTGCCCACCTGTCCATCCAACCAACAAACCAACAACCAGCCAGGCAGCCAAGAAAGAAAGAAAGACGGGGAGAAGAAACAAATCTGCTGTTTGTACAAGTGCAACACCTGTTGTAGCCCGAGCACATGTAGCTTCGCCAGTAGGTCAAGCCCCTCCCACTCCCTCCGCATTAGTCCAGCAAGTAGTCTGACATTGACGTCGTGCACTTTAACCTCTAAATCCCCTTGGCCTGCAGAGTTGCCTCCCGTACGCCAGCACCTCTTTCTCCGCCTCACCCCCCCCCCCCCATAAAAGTAATAATTAAATATTGTGGCCGAAAAGCCCCAAGCAGCCTCCGGCCATCATCTATCGCATAAACTTCGCGACGTTCTGTCCTTCCCTAATCTTCTCCCCGACCTCAACTCCCCCGCCCTTTCCCCTATTAACACCACCTTCTCGCCGGTTTGAAGATTGTATAATTAAAATACTGTGGCATGTTATCAAGAAGAGCTTGAATCTTGTTGGAAAAGATGTGCAGTGCGACGACGGCGGTGGTGGTGGTGTGGTGATGGTGGTGATGTGGTGGTGAGGGTCATCGTCCTGTCAAGCACGTCGTCGCAACGACTACATGTACAGCCTGGCTTCAGATTTTCACTCGTCTCGATTCCGGCCGCGAGCAGCTTATCTTCAGTTTCATCAGATGTACTCGCAACAAGTTTTATAGAGTTACTGAAAACAAGACGACCAAGCCCTCAATGCTTACTCACACCTTACCTTTAGCGAACTAAGTCGAATATTCCGCTCGTTAAGGAAGAATATTAAACAGGTTTATAATAAACTGTACTCCTAAGCTGGCAATAACTCCGCCAAAGGCTATGAAACGCAAAGAGCTTCACCTGCAGGAAACGTACAATCCTCATTTACACTCGCGCTGCCCGTTTAATGCATCTGTGCATACAAACATTTTAGGGAAACAGGGATTTGACATTTTAGGTCTCTGTATGTGTTGTTCCTCTGAATGTAAACAGTAGATTTTCGGGTAGTGGACCTATAAGTGTGCGGATAACGCGAGTGGGTGTGTACGTGTCCGTAAGTCGCCATTTTGTCATTTACGAATCTGTCCTTCCCGAATAACATTCAAATGCACGTTGCAATGGTCGCTTTGGTTTGTACCTCATGTCGCTCAGTTGGTAAAGCTGCAGACTAGCAGATGGAAGGTTGGAGGTTCGAATCCTGGTGAGGCCAAGGCTTGGTTTTTTTTCTGGAATTTAAAGTTGTGCAAACTCCATTCGGCCATCTCCTCGCACATAGCTGTCTGTACTGACCATCTTACTGCAGCTATCACTTTGGTGGCTCTTTCAGTACATAGCTTAGTGATAGGACATCTCCCCTATAGTCCACCGTCCTCCCAGTCTGCGGCGGGACGTTAAGCAATCAACAACCAACCAGCCAACCATACTACGTCACCAGTATCCTTTCTGCGACGTGAACACGTTTGACCCGGACAAAAATAGCCGTGAAGACTTCCATAAAGTTTTACTTTCTGCACGAGATGGGAACAGTGCTCTGACAAGAAAATAAAATTCAACAAGAATGTAAAAGTCATAACGAGACAAGATTTACGAAATATCAGTTTTATTTATTATTCTAAACGTGGGGTGTGGCACTCTATTTTTATATTTAGCATCGGGTATCTTTTTTTTGTGTGTGTAAAATATAGGTGCATAGATGTGCCCTTGCGCATGTTAGAAGACAACAACTGCAGTTTAGAGTACGGATGCCAAGTTCACTTGCACTCCTGTGTTATTTCTCAGGTGTTTACCTTTTGTGCTTAGAGTTCACAAAAAAATTCTCAATGGTGCACACGCGTATACATGAACTGACTTTTTTTAATGACTTTACGAAAATAACAATGGATTTTGTGATGACGCCTTTCGCTGTTTGGGTAGGAACATAGACCACGTATAGTGGCAAAGGACGAATCTCTTTGGCAAAACAGTCAAACGCGTATAGGCTTACCACCTACATAATCATTGAAACGGACAGACAGTCGAGTAGAGGGATATAGACTAACGGGTAAACAGAGAGACAGACCAGAAATCTAGGAAAGTCAAAGCGCAACCTTTTAGATTTTCAATAGGAGACAAGGGAATAAATTGCTTTAAATTATTCTGATTTTTTTCACTCTCTTAAAAAGGGTAAGAAAGAAAAAGAAAAACAAATGATGAATGCACAAGCAAGGCTAGAGGCGGATCTTTAAATGCCGAACAAAAGCGATACTCCTCAGCCAAACTTCTGACGTGCGGTCCCCTGTAATGTGCAATATAGGGCTTCTCATAAATTTGTTTTCGTCCTTCTCAAGAAAAAAACACCACCACAGTCACGCTAGTTATATTTAACACACTAGCACATTATAACAAATAATGGGAATACAAATAGCATAATATACTTTAAAGAAAACAGTACAGTTTCCATACATCTGTCCACAACTAGTAATGTACAAAAAAACTTGCCTGAGCTGCTTCAGTAAAAAATATATATATATATACATAAATAACACATCAAAAACCGCCCTTTGAGTTTTCTGAACACATCAACACGCAATGATCTTCAACTTTCCCCACTCAAATCACATGTTATTGTTTGTCTTCTATGGCTGTCAAACGCGCTACTCACAAAACGCTTTACAGTCTCACCCGTCTATCTGAGCGGAGAGCGATCAACATGTTTCTCTTAGTTTTTAAAATAAATTTCTTTAGTGGATTTGATTGAGTAGTGTTCGATGACGTTAATTTCAAAGTACGCAGATATGAACCTGTCAAAACGCGATCTACAACCAGGCACTTGGACGCTAACCATTTCCAATGAATTTCAACAGCTACCGAAGTCCGATAAGGCACTCCCATCAGATTACAAACTGGCCCAGGAGGCTCTTGTGCACGGATTAGACTAGTTATAGGTCTGAGGCGTCGAAAGCACACAGCCAGCAGCGCTAGCACCCCTGTCTGGCTTTCGTAAGAAGAAGTCTTAAGAACTGACATTCCATTTTTACAGAATGCTCGTACCACCCAAGGTGTATATACCGTTTGCAAGCTTTCTTCGTGTTCTCAGAAAAACCGTTTGGCTATCTCGATCTCTGCCATCGTTATAAGCCTTTTTCGATGTCTGTCTAAAATATGGCCTAAGGGGAGGGGTACGACCAATTAAAAAGTTATGAATCTTTTAGTGCGACTCTTAATAGAGAGAGAATAACAAATTAACAGTGGTAAACATAACACAGATGATGACTAATGTTCTTACTACCAAAAGCGACGGAAATAACACAGATCCTGTTAGTTCAATTGTATAGGTAAAATCCCACAGTCTCCATGCTGTTCAGCAGGACTCTATTTTTAAAAATATACGACCGCCTTAAAAAAATTTTCTAAAATGAGCATAATGTCGAAAGTAGCCTTTATGTTCGCTGCAATTTGGTTGTATACGTAATATCGAAAGCTGTTGGGGTGACTGGTGTTGTGCATCACATATATAAACAAACATTAAGACAAACCGCGAGACAGGCAAGGATATGTATGAGTATTGCAAAGTGTTTACGCTTACATAATTACACTTTCGTATCCTGTTTAGTTTTAGAACAAATAAGACAGCGGCCAAAGGCGGAAGGAGGAGGGACGAAGCCTAGACCACCCCCACCCCCCCCAGAACCAGCCCAGGCCCCCATCCACCCAGATCCCTCTTGAAGTTTGATACTTCCAGCAAGTCCTCGACCACATCTCTTCCTGACGTCGTAGTCCTGTGAAGTGTTTGCCGGGGGCTTAGCCACGGCCACAGATTTGAGGGCGCGTGTCACAAGTTTAAGGCAGTCCCTTACCTTTCCCCGAGATAGACACGAAAGCAATGACGCACATGCGGAAAGTCCCGGCTGCCTCATGTCTTCTTTCATTTGATTTAATTGTCTTTAAGCTGTTCTCTCTACCTCCTGCGTTGAAACAGGTGCGAGACCCACGAAGTGGAACGCTTTTTAGACCAAGAGATTTTCAAACATAACTTGTCCACGTCTTGAAGGGGTGATTAGCGTTCAGCCTTAGTCTCCACTAACGGGGGTCGGACACCAGCAGAGAAAGAGGATGGGCGTGCGGAGGGTAGGGGAGTGAAAGGAATTCAATACGCGAAGCGAATTTTGTTTCGAGAAAGAATTTAAGGGTCATATCACGCCCAGATCGTGCATTCGTGCGTATGTACGTACACATATCTGGGAGGACGCCGGAGATCAAGGAAGAGTTGTGTGAAGTAAATGGATGAGGAGAAAAAAATTGCGAAAAAAAGACAGCTACTCAGACTCAGTGACAGACAAGGTATGAGAGACGAAGACAACACGTGCAAACACGCACGCACGCCAGCAAGCAGGAAGGCCGACAAATGGGACAAAGATTAAAGAGACGTACAACCAGCATGTTTAAGCGGGCTACCCCTGTTTACCTTTTGTCTGCGCGCCGCTTTCAATTATTAGTTGTATGAAACTCCGGTTGACGCTCAGGTGTGAAATGCCTTGGTCAGCGATGGCAAACACCGTAAAGCTGCGGATATCCCGAGCCCCTTCAAATGTCACCACAGTTGCCGCGCTGCCAGTACCTGCAGCGAATATCAATGGCCTGGCCACAGACACCATGGCGGCCATATCCAGACGTGGAATGCTCGTGACAAGGAATAGCGAACGTGTTGGACGAAATAGTCTGACCCAGCAAAACATTCGAATGTATTCTCTCCCATAAGTAACCCATTGCCCCCTCCCACCCTTCCAAACCCCCACCACTCCCCCTCTCCGTACTCTTCCTCTGTGTACGTTTTGTTTTACGCATAATCAGCAACTAAGGTTAGGTCCCTGTTAAAAAAAAGGGGGGGGGGGTCGCATGCAGATTACCTACGGGGACCGGATAGGAGATCTCAACCACGGGCGCAGGGTTTGTCTCTTTGGGTAACAAGCATGCAACAGCCGCAACAGTAAGGATGCAGAAGCTCCCCCTCCCTAGAATCGTCTCCCCCCAGCACACACACACACACACAAGAGGGCGTCACTTCAGTCTTGCCTGTGCAAGCATAACTGATTTCTAAAGCAAATCCGAAAACATTTTAAAAAACCTCACTTTTTATATTCAAAAAAACTTATTCAGACCATTTAACATATGGATTGATGCACAATCTCACAAAACGTCTATCCATATAGATAGCTCACAGTGCACGATTGTCTTGAAGTAAATACACTAATATTCCAGTCTCCTCAACATAAACACAACAATCAAGTCTGAACCCCACTCTCCCTCTTATACGGGCTCACACACAAAGACTGAGTCGTTTAGACTGCAGACTTATTCTAACTGCGAGAAGCGACTTCATCAGTTGTTTCACCATTTTGTCCTCACGCAGTTCAGTCTTCTGTTTCCTCACGCTCTTCTGTAAGCCTGCCGTCACCTTTCTCGTTTTCGGCCGACTTCCTGTAAAGTGGACCAAGGGAAGCAACTCAGACAGGTAAAAAGATTTAAAGGTATCCTCCCATACACATTCATTTCATGTGTATCAGATTATTAACAGATTTTTAAAAAAATTAAGGTCTCATTCCATATGCACGCAAGAGTGAAAATGAGAGAGAGAGAGTGTGTGTGTGTGTGCACATGCATTCATGCGGTGTGTGTACTGCAAGTGTAGTAAACTTCCATACACACAGATTTGTTTCATGAGTGCATATGCATGTGCAGGAATGCACACTGCCTGCAGTAAGTTGAAAGGGATATTATTACTAACACTTTGGGATAAGGCTTATAGCAGACAAAATGGAGTGTCTGATCGATGGTCTGAAAAAACACTCAAAGTATTACCCATGCAACAACGTGCTCACAACCTTGTGTACTTTATGACAAAATCATACATACAGAACAATGACAAGAAAAACATATTTAGCAAAAAATTTAAATGATATAACAAAGCATATCAAGTGATGTGTTTTGACTTGCTGGCCAACATAAAATGCACGCTGTGCCTCCAGTATGCTCCATCTTGTCTGCCTCATATCTGACACATGCAGGGAACAGCTTGTTACATCATCTCATCTATCCCCTCACCCTTCGCCCTACAATCTCTGCCATCCTAGTATCTGCTATTCTCAGCAGAGCTGGGACGACAAATGCTGTCCATTTTCTTGATGTCAAACCAGATTTTCCTTTGCACTTTGCACTTTCCACCTTCCAGGGTATTATGCAAGATGGTCGTTGCAAGCGTTTTATGAAGTGCCATGTAGCCATACCATGGCAGCTTCCTTTTGCTGATAGTGGCGAGGACAGGGACCTGCCAATCCATCTACTTATTTGCAGACATAGAATTTGCTTATATAGTATACATTAAGTTAAACAAAATAAAGAATTAATCATTTAAGTATACAGGACTTTCTACAGATTATTCCTACCTGCTGTATTTCTGTAGGAAATTCCTCAAGATGCTTCAATACACAAGGTAGGCAAAACCTCTTAGAGTAGAACAAACTACAGTCCTGTAGCAAAGAAAACCTCAAGTAAAGATGTCAAAATCTTCAGTGTCTTAAACTGCAGTTTTTTTCAATTACTTACATTTTGTATTTAACTTTCTAGAAATACCTTGAATGCTGGCACACTACCTCCTTCCCCAATATTTCCCCCTTCTCTCCTTACCTCTGGCTCTTCTAATGAGTGTGATCATATTACATCTATAATAGTTATATGACTCTTACAAAGCCACATAACCTGTTGATTATATCTGTAACATCAAACGTGCCAGACATTTTAATCCTCTTTTATACATTTTCCATTTTATTTCAATGTTATCTTTTATAATCCCTCAAAGGGTTTGGGCTGTTAAAGTACTGTATGCTTTTCAATTCTCACGCGATACAAAGACACATTTTAAAATACACTTACATTTGCCATGCATACATTGGCACCACACACTGAACATATGCCACCTATCGCAATGAATCCACCCGTGTTGGAAAAGGGATCTTTCATAACATAGCATTCCTCCAGAAACCTAAAGGAACAAAAATTTCAGTTAAAGATTAATGTAAACAAAACCTAAACGAACAAAAATTTCAGTTAAAGATTAATGTAAACAACCAAGCCTCAATAATATTCTTGTAATTCACCTGTTAAACCCTGTTTATTATTCTAAGCTTTTAATATTGCTATTATTAGTTCCAGTGAGATCCCAAGAATTTCAAAGAATGAAGGTTAGAGCTCTGAGTGCTGTTAAGCGACGGCGATGACGATTATGTTACTAATATAAACAGCACATTGAATTGATATTTTATGGTGGTAATATCACGATATTCCCTAGTTTTAGTAGCAGTCACAAATGTAGAATTTGTAAGCACAGTCATCTTATTTTTCAATCTGAAGGTACTTCAAACAGCATACTTAAGTGCCTTTGCAAATGGTGGTTTAGAACCAAAGTAGTGATAATCCACGGAAAAATCACACAGCTTGCAGGAAAACAGTTTCCTTTTATCTTTTGCAGACGAAACTTCGGCGGCCATTTCTAAAAGTGGCCTCCCTTAAAAAAAGTACGGTGAGTAGCTTCCCTTACATTAAAGACAAGCGAGAGAGCGAGGACGAGAGAAAGGTAAAAGATGAAACATACAATAGTTACTGTTCATACAACCCTTTCCCTTCTAGAGCTTATAAAACTTACACTGAAATAAAATACAGCGTTGTACTTCATCCTTCCTGCTTTTCAGGAAAGCGTTAAGACTGAAGACAAGCATTAAATATTTTATATCACATCTGAAGCGAGTGAAGGCTCTAGTCTAGTAGTCTAGTCTAGATCCTAAGGACAAGGTTACGGTTGTTTTCAGCCTATCTGTTAATTTTTTTCTTACTCCTCTTACACAGTTTTTATCTACATTCAAAGCGCGAGAACTCCAATACATATTGCCGAAACGATATGAAAAGACCTATATAAGCCTTCATTTACCGTGATTTACGTGAACATGCTTGTAACGTTCTAAGGGAAGTAATAGTCCAAATGAATCGAGGGATAAGAAATTGGGTTGCAGCCCTTGGAATGTACAGCGAGAAGGATGGCGTTAGAAGGAGACGTCCCAGAGTATGAATTCTCTGAACACAGACATATATTTACACATATGAAAACGCTCTGAAAGCACTAGGATAATAAATCATCATTTGGTCTACGATAAGTTTTATTAGTAATTTGGCCCACTCTATTGTTTTTATTTTTGTCGTTTGGACAACTGACGGTCATGGCAGGACTGAAAGAGAACCTGTAACGTATACGCTGATATGTAATTGTTTTGAGATACGAACGCACCCACGCACGCACACACACGTCAACGCTCTGGCGTAACTTTCAAGCTTCACTGACAATCTGCTTACTGGTGACTTGTCGGTGGTCGAGTCTGAGTTAGGGATTAAGCAACATAGGGTCTTATAACAATACGCGTGCCTGGTGCGTATACAGCACGTATATTTTGTATAAATTTGGAAG
>SMGT01010948.1:671174-717178 GCA_004794575.1 Lanistes nyassanus | reverse complement strand
CGTGTCCAACCTTTGGCTTCAGGTATCAGATCGAGCAGCTATTGGCAGACAGCTTGTTCAAAGGTCAAAACCCCAAACGGGACGACAGGGAACCCACAAGCCAAGTACAAGCGTTTGAATTAACTGTACAACTCAGTTCTGTTTTTTTTTCACATCTTCCTCCATTATAAAATATTTGCTGCAGCAAGAGATTATATGTTACGTGCATACATACTTCATAAGATCATGAGTACCGAGAAGAGAATTTTCGTAATAGCTCATGATCGAGTATTGATGTGTGATGGCAGAGCTAGGGACGGATATGATCGAGGCGAGGTGAAGCCAATAAGCCAACTGGATTAAGCCAATATAACCTAGGGGTTTATGGCGTCATCCACCCATACTCTGTACGCCTGGGAGGTCCCAAAACCCCAACTAAAACATTTCAAGCCCCCTCCCCCCTTCCCGAACACTTCCCTCATAAATTAATAGATCCTGCCCTGGGCAAAGCGTTTGATACCGCCCATAATGCCTACTTAAACGAAATGCATGGTCACTGACCCTTTTAAACCCCCTGTTCACCTCGTTTTATTTGGCACAAATTGCACAATTTAGTTTCACTTGTCGAAGTATTTCATGCGTGCGTGCATATGTGTATGTGTGTGCGTGTGTGTGTATGAGTGCGTGCATGTGAATGCATGCATCTGTAAGGTTCACAATGGTGAACATACTCGACGGGAACTGACTACAAACCCGATATGAAAATACTGATTTGACAGATATAAATTCACATGACGATCAAAATTTCCATTATGCAGTCACAAGCTATCACGAAAGAACCCCCTCCCCTCTTGTTTATCTGAGAAGCACTTCAGGAAGAAAGTGAAGCAGATGTCATACATTTTGTATGTATTCTTTATATGTCCCTTTAGCTCTGCTCACCCAAGGCATGCGCACGCATATACACACACTGCCTGCCCTGCAAGGCATTGGGAAGCCGTTGGGTTGTTTGTTGACACAGCTTGAACAAACAGGGCGCATTGTTTGGCCTCACAAGAACTGCCGTGTGTAGCCTCCCTCTGAAAAAAAGCGGTGTTTGTAGATTTGCTGCCCGTTATCTGGCCGGCCGCTGAAATTGAGCAAACAAAGCGTGGGCCCGGGGATTGAAAATTTGATAAACAAACTCAAACACTTCCTTTCCGGTCGCTACTGGTTGCTGCACGCACCCTGGACGGTACATGGACTGGAGAGGCCCTGAAAAGGATCGGATCGTGTGGCAACAAAATGTTATCGAACATAATACCCATCATTACATTGGCTTCCACTGTAGAAAATCAGATGAAAACAATCTACGCACAAAGGGATTTTTGCTACCGAACTATGCATTATCTTTATCTTTAAGGATCCTGTTGACTCTTTCGTTTGTGGACAACTTTTTGGTTTGAACCATTTTCGATCTCTCCAACAGTTGCTGGCATAGCCGAACGTGGCAACAGTTACACTGACATGCTGATGTTTGCATTCTTTAGGTGAAGTTCACCCAAAAGTACCCTCGAAAACCAGTGTAGTACAGCGACAATTATTACAATCAGGACTACTATCGCTTTCCAGAGAACCAGGCAGTGGTCATTAATGTAATCAAGCGGGATGAGGAGTGGCTGCGCGCACAGAGCGAGACTTGACTAAACTTCCGCTGGATCAAAGGTTTTGCCATCACGATGCTGTTAGACGGAATAATAACGTCCTGTGGACTAACAACGTCCCTTCTGGCCAGCGTTTGACGCAGACTAAACACCGTGAATAAAAGCGTCTCTCAATATTGGCGTTTCTCCTGGGAGTCTCATAGGTACACTGGCCTGACCGCATATTTCAACCGAAGACCTTACTTTAGCCCGCAACGCGACGGACAAGAAAGGTAGTCACACGGTTTGAAATATCTGCGGAAGCAAGAAAATCGCCGGATCTATGATTTGCTATTTTTTAAATTTAAGTCAGAGGAGACATATATAATGACATGTTCTGACGGGGAAGACCGTCACAGGAAACCAACTAAACAGTCACAATCCCAGCCGGAAATCATCCTGAAATGAGCTTATGGAGCTTGTGATATGGTTAGAGTTGCAAAGTGTTCAGTCAAGTAGGGGCATGCCATGAACGCTTAGAACACACTACATACACAGTATAACCAGAGGCTGTTGTTATGGTGATTGCGACAGGAGAACCAGATGTGCATTATGTCAGACAGCAGAAACACAAGAGGAAAGAAAGAAATCAATAGAATTCTGAACATTAGTGTCGACATCAAATATACTTTGCAGATAATATTGCCTCGCCTCATTCTGCATGTATGCATGTGTGCGTGCGTGTGTGTGGGGGGTGGTGGTGGTGGGGGGTACTTTTCACGAGAGGAGTGACTGCCAATGTCCCAAATTTTCGTAGATAGCTACTTAATGGAGCTATTGGTTTCACGCGTCACAAAGATCACCATAGTCACGATCATCAACACACTAACCATCTTTTTTTCAGAGTAATAATAAAAGTTATAAAAATGAACATTGTCATGACTCTGTGATGACAGTGTAGTTCGTCGTATTTTCTCTATCCCGCTAGAGGGCCTAAATCTGCGTTGTGGGCAGAAAAAAATATTTTCAAATCACCTGCAGTCGGATTTTAGAGCCGAAGTAAGTAATTCGTGCTCAATATGCTAGTCTTTCACGTGTGAAATAATGTTATAACATACTATAGATCTGTAGATCACGCCTTTCCCTACTGCTCGTTGTTCTGTCAAAGACTGTGGTGCTGCACAGAGGCTCCAGGCAAGATTCCAGGTCAAAGCAGTACCGATTAACCTACAGGCAGTTCACAACCATTGAGGGTTACTGTTAACCAAGCGAAACGTGCGTGAAAGCTAGTAACTAGTAACTTGACCAAAAGCTAGAGGATACAAACAGTTAAGTTCATTAGTATAAGATTAAAAACCGATTTCGTTTTTGCCTATATTTAATGGTAATTTTGTTTCATTCCAAAATTATTCATACTTTTCATTGATTTTTGTTGACTCGTGGTTTCATCGAATTTTTTTCTCACTGTGTCCTTTCATGGAACATTGTGCAACCATGTGCCTAATTCACTCACCCTTATTTGTTCCTGGGTTAGGCAGTCTTGTCATCTCGAACCCTTAAATTAAGATGACAGCGAGAAACCACAATAGTGAGAGTTGAAAACAAGCGTTGAAAGCTTCGGTGTTCTTGAACTAGGTGAACAGCAAGGACAAAAAAGTCGTCTGCGGGAATCGAAGCTGTTTAGCGAACTCTCAATTCCAAGCAACATCTGGTCAAATATTCATCTGTCGACAGCAGCGTCCACACCTTCTGTGCCCAACCACCCCTTCTTCCTAATCATTGAATGCAGGAATGACATCATCACGTTGTCACCTACGTCAAGTTATTTTCAAAATTCGATGCTACTTGGCTTGATTTACCAGCAGAGTGCCAAGCTCGCATATTTTATCTTTGCATACGATGTACACGCCGTTGCCGAACCGAGAACCTATCTCTAAAGCGAACAGGACAATTCCGCTCTTTAAAAATGCATCACTTTTACACCAGTTCTTGTGGATTTCATTTAGCATTCGACTGCATTTTCAACTCAATATCAGACTGTAAGAGTAAAACTCAGAGCCTTGGTGGTATTGAGGGGAGAGGGGTGTAGGATATTGCGGGTGTGTAGGTGTGCATTGCGGGGGGGGAGGGTACGTGATCGTGTGGATGTGCTGACAGGAACAGCAACCAATTAAACTTCAAGTGTTTATGCACAAAATGTATCAATCCCTGGAAGACTTAATACATCTTTATGGTCGTTTACAGAACAACCAGACATATTATTTTTGCTGCTGTTGTTATGCTTGTTTATACTGATGCTCGTGCTGATAGTATCGCCGCTACATCCACTGCGAAAAGTTACTTTCACATCCAGGGCTGCCCCTTATCAGTCCCTTTACAGGTGTCGGAGTTGATGTATTGCTGTTGCTATTTTCATATATTATCATCTGACAGGGTTCTTTTAACCACAAGATACATTTATCCAAATCTTTCACGCGTGTTTACTGTCATCCCCCTCCCAATTCCAATAGAAAAATTAATTGAACAGGACTGAAGGCAATTCTTGCTTTCACTTCACTTGTAAATTGTTCGATAATTCCTCACATGCTGTACCGTAATAAATTTTTCTAAAATCAGTTTATTTCTGCAGGAATCTTCGCTAGCAATGCTTACGTACTTACCATTTTTCCAATTTGAAATGATCTTCTGATAACCAACAGTGCTGACAGATAACAAGCACATGTAGTTGAACAAACTCAGAGACAAAACATATACTATGGATGACAAACTCGCGATCGAAATCTCACACACACACACACACACGCACACACTTTGGTGTAAGTGATACTGTCTCACCATCCGTCCTCGTGGTAACTTCTTACCGACATGTGCAAGCACTTTAGACTTAACTCACGCGCCAAAAATCGACCAAGGATGTTGACACGATTTCCCGCCGAGAGATCTCCTTGGTTACTAGACAGCAGGGCGGCAACCAGCATCGGCTTAGCATCCGCCCAACAAAACACGAGGAAAACTGAAAGCTTCAGTGCATTCTCTGTGTCATAAAAGTTGAGCATTTTTTGCAAGCCGTTTCTTGCATTATTTACTGCGAAACCTACCTTACAAGGCTTGTTATTTCAGTACAATAATTAGGCCTACATTAGCTTTTTTGAAAATTGGTATTAAGTTAGAAATGTTCAAGATTATTCACAATTTAATGCATGATTAAATTATGATTCGGCTCTTTTCATTTAATATACATGTAGGTGTCTTCATTCGTTGCATATGTAATAATTTGAAACGCTACCCGTTATTTTTTTTTAAACTTTCTCCAAGCCATCCCTGTCTTTTTTTTTTTTAACCCGGCAAGATATCGGGAGTGTGAGAGCAGAACGGGAGTGAATGACGTGAAACAATGTCTTAACATGCGCGTTTACACTAGGAGCAAACTCTCATTTAAGCTTGAATGTCAAGATAAACGTGCGTTTGTCGGTTTTCTTCTTAAAGCAAAGGAATGTTTTGGGGCAGTAGAAGATTTACATACACTCTAATCGAGGACTCTTTCGTCCATTTGCGGCAGATTTTCTTGAAGATGACTAAACTCGAACTCATCGATTGTAGAGTGCACGTGATTGTCTCCACGTGACCAGTGGACCTCTTTGGCTCAGAGGGATGAAGTAGTGTAGCCTGATGATCGTCTTCCGACAACAACCGCACGAAGACAGGGACTGTCCGACAGTCATGGTAAACTGCGACTGTACGTCCGACATTCACTGCAGACTGAGACTCTCCACGGCAAAGTTGAGACTCTGACAACTACAGCAAGTAGACAGAAACTTCAAACAGAATGTCAGCCCTGGGGACTTGTCGCGATTTTTCAACCTGTGACTGCGAAAATAGAGTCAATCTGTGCTGCTGGAAAGAACGGAAAGACCAGTGCATCCTGGAGATTGGCTCCTAGTCCTACTGCCTGCAGCGCTGGCAGCACAAGCAGCTGCATAATGTCATCCCTGTAGATCACGCCAGTAAGGGTGCTTTGTACACGGTCCAGGGATGTTCTGTAGGTCATGCCCATTCCTCCCCAAACCATGATGGACCCGCCACCAAACAGTTTACGCTCCCTCACGGCTGCATCATAACGCCCACCCTGTCGTCTCCAAACGAAGATTCTGCAATCATGAAACGATCTGACAAAACGGAACTCATCGGTTAAGAGAACTCTGGGCCACTGCTGACACGTGTCCAAGCCAGATGACGCCTGACCCAGGCCCAGCCGAGCATTGCCATGAGCCGGCTTCAGGACAGGTCGGACTGCGGGACGCCTTGAACACAGGATAGCCTCACGCAGCCAGTTCGTCCAAACCCTGGCGGTGACATTGCTGGCTGATCGCAGCGGCCCCACGAGTTTGCTGGCGGTGGCTGTTTTCTCCCTTAAAGCCGACAGGACGACAAACATGTCATCTTGTCTGGACGTCGACCGTGGGCGTCCCTGTTGTCTGTGCTCGCTGACACTTCCTGTCCGCTTGAAGCAGTCTCTCAATGCCACAATGACTGAATGGAATACCCCCAATAGGCGACTAACGTCCCTGACCCCCATGCCTTCCTGCACCCAGCGAATCGTCCTGCCGCAATCAGCATCACCGATTCGTCGCCTTGGAGGCACGGTTACAAACGGTCTTTCGACCGCTTCCATAAATACACACACTCCGTCAACTGAACTGTGACGTGGCTGAACTGTGTTCACATCACTCATGGCTTACAAGTGAACTGCGCTTCCTCACTCGTTTAGTTTTGCCCTGTCACCTGCACGTGTTTGATTTCCACACATTGTCTGGCGTCCTGCGCACGAGTTTGACTATCTCCTGTGGTGTACACGAAAACGCCAGAACTGATTTCCACGCATACTGACGTTCCCTGTTGCAGCATGAAACAAGGTGCATCCAACTGTACGAGGTCTGGTGTGCTCTTGCAAATTACACACGTCCGTGACCTATCTACCAAAGTGCAGCTGGTCTTTCTATTCTTTTGAGCGGTAAACAACACTCTTCAAAGAGCAGCAGTTACCAGCAAATCAATCGCATCCGTATTTCTCCTTGTTCTTTTTTTTTTATTAGTCCTTCACTAGTGTTTCCGTGTGTGTCTGTGTGTCTGTGTGGATATGTGTGTGTGTGCGTGCGTGTGTCCAACTTCGATATATCGTTCGAAGGTGTATCGTTCTTACCACCTGCCCATGTTCTCCGTCTCGATGTGTTATTTTTAGGCAGCACGATCGCGGTTCCTCCCAGGTCGAATTCACACAATCTGTTGACAGAAAATTTTGTCCAGGTTGCGGCACATATTTGTCAAAGCATCTACATCCATCGCGCGCAGTTAGCGAAATTACATCGGAAACGCCGTAGGAGTGAGCAGCTGCCCGGCATCAGTCGCTGCTCATACAGTTTACTGCGCTCGTGCTTGGGTTCCAAATGGCGCAGGTCAGTGGTGCAGCGCGGGCCACCCCCCCCCTCACTCCTTGCTAAATATCTTTGTGTTGAGAGAAAACGAAAGCGCTTTGTGAAGCCTGGTAACGGGTAACAACAGCGAGGAGCTCATTTCTGTTTTCCCCCCTTCCTCTCACTTGCGGACACACCCTTACTTCATCGTCCTCAAAGTACCATCGTTCCAAAACGCGAAGCCACCCAGGCAGGCATGTACATTAACATACGCACGCACTCGCGTACACTCGCGACACACACACACACGCACACACACAAACACACACAGTCTCTCTCTCTCTCTTTCTCTCGCGAATACTTGAACCCTCACGCAATCCACAGACACGAACACACACACACACATGTGTACCACTACTCGCCAACGCACACACAAGCGTGTATACATACGTGTGCCCAAGCACGGATGCATGTGCACACACACTAATACACAAGTAAATCAGAAGTGTTGATCTCAGCACATCCTCTGGCGCGCGTGCACACACACAAGCACACGTGTATAAGTTTATTGATGCAGCTGCTTATCAGGCTATAACGTTTTCAATGCACCACCCGGCTACTGAAGCATTACGTGTATTTTTTAATTGCTGTGCTGGTTTAGGAGAAATAGGTTCAGCAACGCCATACCCCACCCTCTCAAACTTACACGTCAGCACTCAGACACCCATCCACCCTTCCACCCGCGTACCCCCAGTTCACAATACACCGATCATTACCTGTACAAGGACGGTACTCGTGCATATTTAAGTGCTTAATGTGCGATTTAAAGACATCAGGGAAAAAAATCTTCTCTGACATTTTTGTTTGCGTTCTCGTTTCAGGAAAACCTTTATCCTCCACATCCCCAGCTTTTCTCTTCTCTCGCTGGCTGGGTTCCTATTCAGCACCTGCAGCATAGGGGAAAATAGAAGACACACAGCAGGCAAGCAAGCCAGTAGGCAACTGCTGACGAAACTTGCTCAGAATCGAATGATGTCGCCTAGTCTTGTGTTGACAGTTATCGGCAGGCACGCACGTGCGGGAGCGGTGCATAGCCGGGATTTTAACTGCGTCAGGTTAGAGACAATTGCATGTTTTCGCTGCTGCCAATACTCGCGCAATATTGCTGGCAGGCAGAACACGAAATACGAACAGAGATAACCTAGAGACGCGTTCGCGTTGCGATGTTCGACGGCAAATGCACGGGCGAGGAAGAATCCAAATTATCATCATTTTCGTCGTCGCCATCAAATCTTCCTCTTTTCTTCTTTTCTTTTGTTGTTGTTGTTGTTGTTCTTTGCTGTGGCTTCCCCTGTTAGTGCTGTAGCACTTGCCTGGCCTGCTTCTCCAGCTATGTCTGTGGATGGGAATGGTTTGGCAGTAGTTTCGTCATCTGAAGACTCCCCTGTTGCACGAATTTTTATTGTCCGAATGATTGATGTACCCTAGTCATCCAATAAGTCCACATCCAGGGGAACACCCTGTAGACAGGTAGTAAATACACAGAAAACGTGTACCGCAAACAGGATCTAAATCCACGACCCACGAGTCAATGTTTTGGCAACAAGCCCCACCTGTCGGAATGAAGACCAGAGGAATGAAGAGTGAGTGAGTGAGGTTGGGGCTTAACGCCGTGCCAGCAACTAAGGCTTTATCACGGTGGAAGAGGAATGAAGAGAGCCGACTGGAAAAAGGTAATTTATAATAATCACGCTTTAATATTTTAATGCATGCATATACACGTCCCCTTTTCCCCTCTCCCCCAACAAAGACCTGTGAAACTTTCCAGAAACGAAACAAAGTAAAAAGAAACATGTGCCGGCATTCAAGTCGCTAATAGTCTCGCACCATCGCTCTCTATTGCGCTATAAGTACATATAACATTACACATTACTTTTCTTTTACACATATTCTTTCTTCACACTGCTTCGTCTTTTTTAAACACATGGCTTGAAACAGTTGTTTATGGCTACTGTTAAATACCAAGTCGCTGTGACCAAGCAATAAGTCTAAATCTTGAAAATAAGGAAGTCCTTATTAACACGGTATCAGAAAAAGAGATTTCTGCCAAAACGAAGATCGAGTTTCACCCCTGCGTTTACGGGTGTTCAGCGAGAAGTACGAAACTAATTATATAATCGATAATTCTTGAAATTTCTGTCATCTCTTATTTGAACAGTTTTACAGAAAAAAGCCAGTAGCATTAAATTATATCAGCGTATCTTCTCCAGAACGAAACGCTTAACATTTACATAGGCAACCTTCCTATTTTATTTTTGAGTTTCCTAATGTTTGAACTATTTCACAGATTTCCGCTGACAGTAAAAGTTTGTCGCTAGCGCTTACTATGTTCGATATAAAGAATTTTGTACTGCAGCACACTGTTACCACACTCTATTTTGACAGCGTCCATTTGTCTTCTGCAATAGTGTCTCAATATCTTACTGCAAGCTGTTTTGCCACATGAATGAGGCGAGTACATGGAGACTTCCACGAAACGTTTTCGACTGGTTCTGTATTAACAACGCGACAGGACTGTGTGATACAATAAGCTCGATCGAGAAACAGCGACAATGATAAAATGTAAAATGAACGTGCCGCTCAGATGTATAGCTTAGTTTGGAATGGGAAAGTAACAGTGGGAAGGCAAGTGTTACCTTTAACAGACAGCAGGGGAAATGACGTAAACCATTAACCCCTTTGATGTCTGATGGGTTTTTAGAGATCACGCCGTGTGTGTGTGTGTGTGTTTGTATGACTGCGTGTATCCGTGTTTCTAACAGTGCATTTCTACTTGTAATTTCGTGCTAAAGTGAAAGCTAATATGTGCTATTAGCATGTACTTTCAAATACTTTGATAGATTTGTGCGCCGCTGATTTTAGTTTGGAAGAAACGTTAACCTAATTTTGGACGGGAGATGGTATAGACAGACAACTTTGATTTTAAAAAAGTTAACTGTTAATGCCTGAAAGGCATTGTGAAAGTAGCTGCTACTGAGTTATACGCTTCCTCTTGCAATGCGAACCCGTGCAAACATGGCACAAACATACACACATGCACAAAGACGCGCGCTCTCTCTCTCTCTCTCACACAGCCACGCTTCCCACCCCACCACTTCCACACACTTGCCATTGGAACTTTCTTCTTCAACTGTGAGAAACTTTATTATAAACATTATTATAAGATAGTGTGACCCAATCTGTTATCGCTATCGACGTCTCGATCACTTCTAATCACACATGCTCACATTCATATTTAGCTAACGTTTCAGGTGATTTTTTTCCCTTATCCCTTCCGGCCACAGCAATATACTTCAAAATTTTGTTGAGGTGATTCCATACGACTGTTCACGTTTTCAGGTGTTTACGATGCTCAGGGGATTGGTCTATTTCGTTTTAGCTTGGCTTTGACATACTAGACGTATGCTGAAAAGGCTTGTATCTTCAATAACGTGACGTGAGGCAGGGCCTCTGAAGAGGATGGTGCGGAATACGGCAATAATTTAGTCGTCAGTGACGTGCAGGTTTAGGAAAGAACACTGCACTCCAAAAATGCAGACTGTCTATATATTGCGCTAATATTTGTCGCATAACACAAAAGTTTAATAAATACGTGCTCAAGTTGGAGTATTGGTATGGGGTGTTAAGAACGACTTTCGAAATTCTTTGGCAGAAAAAAATCACCCTAAATTTAACGCCCACTGCTCATGATGGTCAAAGTATAGAAGATTTCTCTTTCTCTCGCGCACTCGCACTCCAAAGGACGCAGGACCCCAATGGACATATACACGTGAGCGTGCACGTGCAATCTACAATACTCGGAAGACCCCAGCATCTACTGTTTCCGCACGCTATTACGAAACAAAAACTCATCTGAAAGTAAAACTGCGAGGCAAACAGCATTTTAGGCATGTTCCCAAGACGCTTCTCCGGATTTTTTTTGTTGTTGTTGTAAATCCTAAGTCCATCTATGGGATATAAGCAGAATTTTTTGCTCCACCGAATGCAATACAGAATTATTTTTAAAAAAAACCTCAGCAAAACAAGAAATCAAAATACTCGTCTTTGTTGGAAGACCATTCAATTCCTACAGAATAGTTTCTGTGCCTACCGACGCTACGTTTACTAAAACCAGACATTCAAGACTTAAAATTAATATTTAATTCTTTTTCTTAATCAATATTAACCGGAAGGGTGAAGAAGGGGAGGAGCTGAGTAGAGAATTAATTGGACTCGCGTCTCAAAGCCTAAGGGTTAGAAGCCAGCAGTGGCCAAGGCTTATAGTCTGGAGTCAAAACATTTGTGCAGACCCAATTCGGACATTCCACACACATAAAACTGCAGCCATCGGTCTGGTGGAACCTCCCATAGTGCATTGGTATGTGAAAGGACTCCATTCCTCCCATAGCGCGAAATCACTCGGTGTAAGCACTTTCCCTCCAAAATAACTACGCGAGCAAGCATCGTCATTTTTGTTTTGCTGGGTAGATGTGATTCGTCTGATAATTGCGAAGACGCCCACGTAACAACAATATGCGCAGTGCATCACTACAGGAACACCCGCATGCGCAGATACAGGTGTTCAGCATTTTCAGTTTAGTTAACTGCCAAATGGATCGGTTAAGGCTTTATATCCCCACGGATTCAACCGCACAGACCACAGATTCCAATACTTAGCTATAATTTAGCTTGGGGGGGGGGAACCCCTGCGCAATTGTCTGTACAGCCACCACCTCTCTCGCACACACGCGCGCAGTGTATTAGTCAGTCCTTTTATGTCTTCCAAATGAACCCTCTGTTCTGGCAGCCTCCTGTTCATCAGCGCACGTGCCACTGATATGCTAACCGACAAACGACGTCAGTCCCACCCGTCGCTGTCTGCATTATCAGTGCATTTCCACATCTGCGTTAACTTTACAAATGTTACATTGCTAACGGGCTGACGTAACAGCGAGCGGCCAGGATGAAAAGAGTTCATTAAAGTAGGTGCAAACAATATCGGCAAACATAATTCCAGCCGACGGTGTTGGGTTTCGCAGCTTGCAGTAGGAAACTTGCGCGAACTTCAACGTTTAAACAATTCACACGTCAATGTTGAACAGGCTTCTTCATTCTTGGTATGTCTGCTTATATATATATACTGTATTGATAAATCGATCTCTTCTGTTCACGCCACTACACACAGACTTATGATTTTAAAGTCAATGGTTTTCGTTTACTTAAAATATTTTTGTTTAGAACCTTCTGAACCTTCCCCCCGCCAGTTTTAGCACCCTCCGCAAATTTGGAAATGGGTAGAATAAAAGAGACGACAAAAGATGGTATAAAAATTTTAATCATCCGGCATACAGACGTTTAATGAAGTATAAATATTTCTCCATTGTAACCAAGGACACACCTTAAAATTTAGGTGCTGATTGCCAAAGATAAGTACCGTTTCCTTACGGAAACGTCTGATCACATCGTCCACTGAAATCAGGGAGTTGACAGGGGCCGGGAAGGGGAAGGACAACATGGTGACTGAAAGAACAGGAAGAAACGAAAATGGGCATAAAGAAGCAGAATAAAATGGAAAACGGATACAAAGACGGGACGGACATAAGAAGGAAGGGAGGAAAGAAGATACAGGGGAGGAAACGAAAAAGTCTTCATAGGCTCATGCCTTGAAAACAAAAAGGAAGCTCCTCCGAGCAGACAGATGAAGTGGGGAAAACGTACACAAACAGATTACTGAGATAAGAGAACAAAAGACGGTGCCGATGTGCTGGCATCCAGCATCGACCGGCTCGCAACTTGTCACGACTCCGGCGATGGCAGGTCGGCCCTCATGTTGCGTTCGTTGCTCCGAGTCGCTCGCGCGCCGCCAACACACCGATTTCGAAAGGTCAGAAGGCAACGTCTTCAATGATTTACCCGCGTTTGACGGAAAACTTCCTCGTTTCGTCACGCACACTCCTGCGAATTAAAAAAATTGAACTACAAAAACAACAACAGCAACACAGGGTGACAGCGAAGAAGACGAGGTGGTCGGTTCGATATTTCCTGAACCTGGCAACCCTTCGCACAGCGCCATCAAAAATCGACTGGGGACTATCGCACGAAGTGTCTTGCAGTCAAAATAACACACAGTGTTGTCGTTGCTGTCCTGAGTTTCTGTTCGGCGCGCTGTCAGACATCAGCGTTGTCGCTGCTGGAAGCACTTAATGATGACTGTCGTCCAGACAGCTGACAGTAAGTCTCTAAGCTGAAATGTTTTGAGCATATGTGAATCTACGCAAGACGTTATACCTTACAGAACAACCCGACCTGACCCCAGTCAATAAGTTCTGATACTTAGGGGATGCATCTAGCCATTTCTCCAAATCACAGTGGATCATTAAACCTACTGTTGTGGTTTCTGAAATGCTAGTCTTCAAGCAGCGACTGGGTTACGTTAACATACACGAGTATAATTTCTGATTATTTTCATTCAAGATTTGCTTTTTTTTGGGAAAAGGGAAGGGAGAGGCTCTGTACAGTTGGTTCCTTCTCTTGTCAAAAGACGTCGTTTAAATAATAAACACACATAAATTTGTTTAAACCTTCCTTCTTGCCTTCCTTGTTCCTGTTGGTGTTATTTTGTGGAAAAACGTCTTTCTCCTTTACTGGGCGTACGACTGAAGTCAATGTACAAACTGATGACATTCTCATCTGTGCGAACAAACAAATCACCTTGAGACTTTATTTCTGCGACTAGTTAACGAAAGCCAGTCAATTAAAAAAAAAGTTGCACAATCGGGGTTGCCTTTAAGGCTTTTGGCTTCAGCTGTCGTCGCTGAAATAAAACAGCGGCTCGCCACAGTCGTCCGGCACAAAGGGCGGCAGCTCGCCGAACGTCCTCTGGAAGAACTTCTCCTGTTCCTCCAGGTCGTCGTCGTGCAGGAACGGGTCATGTGACAGCTGCTCGGCGCGCTCTCGGGCAGCGTCGGCCAGGTCCTGCGGGATGTACATTAGGTCCGGGGTGACGTCACCCACCAGCAGCCCGCTGCCCGCCCCCTCTGACCTCCTGGTCTTGCGGAAAGCCATGCAGTGCAGGTGCTCCTGCTTGACGTAACGCCACCTGGCGAAGCCCATGGACTCGATGGCTTTCTTCCAGCTTCTCATCATCGGGGCGTTGCGGTGCTGACTGCAAAAATGCATGAGAAAGGGGAGGGGTGTTTGTTCACTGACCGCATCGCATGGAGAGAGTTCTGGGGACAGGTGCATGACAGGGTGCTACAGCTTTAGCCCAGAGTCAACACAATGCAGTCAGCTAATGTAGGCATTACATGTATCTTGCTGTGCACCCGGCCCCCGAAGTTAAAGGCTTTGCGGATTTTGAGTGACAGAGAGGAAGAGCAACAGAAAGACGCAGAAACAGATACAGACGTCGGATGACTGACAGGGCAACAGGAAAAACTGCAGAAAGAAAGAGTTGATAGTTGCCATAGAAACAGAGACAGACATCGGTTGATGGAGAGGAAAAGCAACGGAAGGAAACGAACAAAGACCCAGAACACAGACAGAGAGATGGAAAGATAGACACAGACACAGACACACACACACACACACACACAGCACAGCACAGCTACAAAGCCAGGCAGAGAGACAGACACAGGGTGAGAGAGAGGAGGACAAACAAAAGGAAAAGAACACAAAACCAGACAAAGAGACACGCACACGAAAGACAGACACGGAGACACAAAGACAAGAGAAAGAGAGAGAACTGACACATGTACAGACAAAAATTCAGAAATATACAGAGTCAGATGCAAAGACAGACACAGACACAGACACAAACGCACAGCACAGTGACTGACAAAAAGGAAGGTGGGACGGGCGGGAAACGTGCAGAAGAGGAAAACAAAGAAGGCTGCAGGTTGCGTCGCTGACCTGTGCGAGTCCGGCGTGACGATGACCAGCAGTCCGTCGTCCTGCAGCAGTTCGTGGGCCTTGGTGCAGCACAGCCAGCGCTGGTAGGGCGCCGGAAAGTACTCCAGCAGCAGGGAGAAGACAACGGCGTGGAAGGAACACCTGGGCAGGCGCTGAATGGGGCTCTGCAGGCCGCTCAGGTACGTGCTCAGCGTGTCGGGTGCCACCTGCAGGGGCTCCGTCGTCTCCAGGTGCAGGAAGTCACAGTAGTGGACCGACTGCCCCACAGCAAAACGCAAAGCACTTCTGTCTAACCGTTTCTTAACCGGACGAATGTGGGTTCTAGTTCGCCAAACCTAGCCGTATACACACAGCCAAGTTCTGCGAACCAGAACACATATTCACCCGGTTAAGAGAGGTCCTTAACCAAGGCTCACAAACTTTAACGTCAATGGTAAGTAGATGCAAGTAGAGAAATATAATCTAACTGTAGAAAACGAAAATGTTATAACCCCGGGATTGCGGATGAACTGGTGCCAAGTTCCAGAACTTTGACAGATGTCTGGACCCTGTTACATACACCGTTGCAATCGTCGTCTGGGACCATAGCTCTCTTTTGTTGTACAAAGTACTCATCACAGGTCTGAGACTTCGATGGTACCATGTTATGCAAAAGACCCGCGGAAAACAAAACAGACTTTATTTTTCCGCATAGTGGCAGAAAACGGGGATTGAATCAGCAATCTATTCATAAGGTTCCTATTTTGACCAAGAAATTTCCTGCCCAACTCATTAACAAGACTGTGCGTGGTGACAGCCTGTGCCTGCATGGATGTGTTATCGGTATTTTAGCGAAGTTAAATCCACTTTTCCTTTAGTTTGCAGGCGACTGGGCTAGTTCTTTAACCACTGTTCTCAATTTAAAACTTAAAGAGTTTTTTTTAAAAAAGGGTAAAGTTTGCCTCGCGATCGGATGTGTTAAACTACAATGCGGATAGTCCACATCGGTGAAACAAGAAAAACCATACTCTTTACCGGGAGAATTGTCCGTCCTCAGTACAACCATGATCAATGCGTCACACAGACGTTTTTAATTTCAATACGACCGACCGATGGTCACATTGGCTAAAAGTATTCTCACTACGCCTAACCGGTCCCGACTGGACGAACCGACTAACCAACAGTTATGGTATATATTTTTGGAAGTTACTGAATGAGTCTACAACTGACTGTTCACAGCTATTTCCTCAGGACTATCTTCGAGTTATGATCGTGCCATCTATTTCTCCATATAGCTAATCTACACGGTACGTACAGTCACTTATTCACGATGCTGGACCGGACTACCGCATATACATCTGTCAGCTCCACGTCCTAGCAACGGTCCGGTGACTTTCCAAGTTCCTTTCTGACTGACAAGAGTCGCCCCTGCGTTGCTCCACCAATTCTAGTCTCATCGAGTCGGCGGCAGCAGCTTGCTCTGTCTCATTCGCGGATAACTGTCGTACTCTTCTACAGTAGCTACGCCAGGAGGCTGGATGTACTCGGTGACTCACAAGGTGGTGGTGGTGGTGATGATGATTTAGAGGGACAGTGCTTCCACCTCGCGGTGATTTCACACTATGGGGGATGGGGACCTATTACTAAACTATGCACTGAAAGAACCACCAGAATGATGGCTGCAGTAAGATGGCCAGTGCGGACAGGCAGTTTGGTGTGCAGGAAATAATCCTTGGCCACACCAGGATTCGAACCAGCAACCTTACACCTGCTACTCCGCAGCTCTCCCAACTGAGCTATCCTGGCCCGCACAATTCGGCGATTCACAAGTGGTGGTGGTGGTGGCTATTTAGAGGGACAGCCCCCCCCCCCCAGCAATCGGCTGCCTTTATACCCCCGGGCGCGGACTCGCCAGGAGGTCGCAAATGGGTTGTCCACCCGTTCGGGGTGGTGGGTTCAGCCGGGAAGGTTTACCCCCATCTCCCGCTCGGCCACCTGTTCAGGGTGACGGAGTCAACCGGGAAAGGGGGAGCGGGTTACCTTCGCCTCTCCCCCAGCCACCTTCCTTGTTCCTCTGAGCGCGACTCGTCGAGGGCAGCAAAGTTGCGCTTTCTCCTGGTTGGCTAGACGCCACGAGCCGCAAAAATCACAACACACTCGACCACCCTCTAAGCCAACAGAGTACGAACTGATAAAATTTTCCTTCTCTCCCTTTTATCAGTGCTGGTGAGGTGGGGAGGGCGGGGGGCTGCTACACATTACAGAGTTGGTTGAAAAATTTGATTGATCCTAAGCTGGCGTCAGTAGAAGGAGTACCATCTTTTTTTTTAAATTCCATCATTGGCAGCCCTCTGCTCCAATCTGCAATTCTCAAATGCACATTAGCAGTTCGCACACTCCAGGCTTTCTGGTTTAATATCAGTTTTATAAACTCCCGTATAACTGGACTTAGGGTTTTTACATAACCATTCCAGACTCTGATTAAAGCAGCTATTAAATGAAATTTCTTCTGTAGAAGTGTTATCAGTTGATGGAGGTCCTTGCCTCGTAGCAATGGAAATCATCTTTGAAGTTAAGCTTCTTATCAGATTTCCTTATTAGGGTATAGACAGGGTTTAAAATCTTCCTCATACCGTATGACGTCATTTAAAGCATTATTTTCTCGATCGTTTCCCGCCACAGTCACCTGTCCGCCCGAGCTAGGACATTCACTTCCGGTCGTAGAAGCCGCTGCAAGGTCAATTCGCCCTGTGTATTTTACGTGCACCTTTACTTATGAACAGGGGGTACGAACGCTTATGCAAGCCAGCCCTGGTCTTGTTTTGCAATCCCCTGTTTTACATTCTGGTTTTGATTTTGGACGGGAGAAACACGATAAAAGTGCAAACTGGAAAGAATCAGCCATAAAGACTAACGCTCTAAGTTAATGGCAAACGGTATCTTTCGATGAATACGCACCTCATGGGCCGGGCTAATATCGATGCCTATCGCCAGAAATTCATCGAATTGCAAGAAAGGGTTGTAGCAACTGCCGACATCAAGCAGGCGAATCTTGTCTTCAAATGGAAGACGTCTGCAAAATTAAAAAAAAATTACGATAACGACGAGGATAGAATTTTAAAATGACTGTGCCATAAAAACCGAGTTTTCTCTTTTGTTGGTTCTAAGAAGTTTCACATGACAGGTGCAAACGTCCCAGAACAATATTTATTTTCAAGCGGGAGTCACGTGTTTCTTTTTACCTTTTCCAGCCTTGCCCGTGAATGCTCCCCCACTCAGCATACCGTGTAAAGCCACTAAGCGAAACGGAGGAGCTTTGCTCCAAGCCTGTGATTGGCTGAAATTCAGCAGGGCTTGGTTTTTCCTTGAAACCACTGTCGCGTGTAATACACCCTTTATGCTGACCCAACAAATACCCATCTTAACACACAGCCAGAGGTGTCACATCCCGAGGAAGTCGGTTACCCGAGATCAGGCAACTCCATACCCTGATCCACAATCTGCACTGTCTTGATGACAAGTCGCCATATGTTTGCCGCCGAACTGCCTCGTTGTTTGCGCAAAAGGCGCAACAAATTAATTATTCACATCCCCACAGGAAACTAGAGACATAGTGAAATATATATTCTTCTCATGAAAAGATACCCCCACCCCCCCAAGGAAGAATTAACTGATCGGTCCTGGGTGAAAACTAGGGTTGCATGAGCAAGAAAAGATGCGATCTGAAATTATATCCCAAAAGCGTCCGTTGAACTAATATCTAGTTATTTTCAACCTCGAATGTACATCCTCTTTAAAAAAAATCACTCCGCAAGTTTCCTCTTGCAGCGAGTACCGGAGACCAAACTTCCGCCAGGGGCTGACAGTAACATAACGTGCGCAGAGCACAGGTTTCGCTGAAAGTTTGCTGTCAAGCAACATCCCTTGTAGAGCCTCAGTTTCCGAACCTGCTGTCAGCTGTCTGGTCTACGGTACTCGCAAGAGTCTTTCTCCGTCGCCCACCCACGGTCTGTTTACTGCATTCAGTCCACCTCCAGCCAGTCCTACTCCAGTATCACCCCTACGCTCCACACACAAAAAAAATCCTTCTCCAAGACTTACCAGCTTTTCGAGTAAAACGAACACATTTTCTGAGACTTGGGCTAACACAGGCAACCCCATTCAACACTCTGAAAGATCACAAGAAACGAGAGATCCACACTCAAACAACATTTCTCAGGACACTGACCCTCTTGCACCCAAGGAAATTAAAGCGTCTGATCTGAGCATACATCTGAATGTTTTTATGCCCACATAAGAAGACGGGCTTCCGGTCTGCAGCAGCGGAAAAGAAAAGCAGATTATTCGATAAAGGATGGCGGTGACAGCAAAATCAGCTGATTGGAATCTGGTACTTAATACAAGAATTAGTGTGTAAGAGCGAGCGAGAGAGAGAGAGAGAGAGAGAAGGATAGAACGAGAGAAGGAGGGAAGAAAGCAGAGAGGCAGGGAATAAGAGGTTATGAAACCCAAATTATCTCGATTTCCTTATAAAGCTTGTTCACCGATCTTGCAGCTTCTTAAGAGTTCTGTCCCTTTTGGCTGGAGAATTCCTTCCTAAAGTCTTTTACATAAAAACGTTTAACGTTTGCAACAAATGAAAACTTCATGCAAAATTATTTTACTAATTTAAGACGAAAGTAGGCTTTATGTATGTTGAGTCAATACACTGACTCCCAACTTTCGTATGAAAGGCCCTCTCATCGTCTTTCACCGTCATTCTCTCTGAAAAAAATTCTTAATGACATAAAGAAAATCAAAGCAAGTAATTAAACAGAAGTTAATCTAGACTGTTACAAGTTTTGTATACACAATTTCAACAATCTTCAGCAAGCTGCTGGGACAGTCACAAGCCTTGCAATAAACTACGGTAACAAGATCCCTCTGCCCTTGGTCCGCTTAATCCCAAGACAGCACAATCAACACCGTGACAATATATCGTTCGCATTCCCATGATTCAGCTAGCCAAAAACGAGGCAGAAGAAGCATTTGAAGCAAATAAAGACGTAAATATGACACAGAGCGAATACGAAACACTGCAAGCAAGATCTTTGTCCGTAAGGGCAACATGAGTAAGGGATGTCGGGTATGATGTGCGGATCGTAATGATCTAACCGATTAAAGTATTTTTCAAGGACTAATACGAGTCACCAAGTCAGTTTCAAATATCTTTTCCTATTAAATAAAATACACGTATGCCCTTGGCGCTGACAGCAGAAACAGCTACCGACCTATAACGTGTGCTGAGAAAACAACAGAAGCCTTTCTTATTTTTCTGTCTCTCTAACGCGCGCGCAAGCTGCTTGTTGACTCATTTTTCATGTCGAATAATAATCACAAAGAAAAACCAAAATAAATACATTAACAGGATAATAAATTAATGCGTGATCTAAGCGCGAAGAATTCCAGTGGAAAGCTGACCAATCAAAGTTTAGCTGTTGCCGGCTTGCCAGCACACACACACACACGAGAGAGAGAGAGGGAGAGAAAAGAAAGGAGAAAAGAAAATAGAAAGAGAGCAACTTTGTAAACAGACAGGTCTTCTACGACGCGCATGTTATATATTTTAAAAAAATCTCTCCCCCACCATGGCCCCTCACCTTTATAGCTGATGTGAAGCATCATATTACAAAACCTCGCGTATCAAACGACAAACGATGGGAAAGAAAAATGGTCTTCGCTAAGCGTCTCCATGACTGTTTGATCGCGCACGGCCAAGTCTGACCACTGCGAGTGAAAAGTGAAGATTGATCGCCGGTTTAAAAATAAACTCAAAAGAAGCCCAAATATGACAGCACAGAGTGTTTCAACGTGTTCGGCCGCACGTCAGCAGCTCATCCCTTGCAATACAGGCGCCTGTGAAGCTGATCCAAGTAAATAAAAATACGAAGGCCAGGTATGACGCGGAGCGAGTCCACGCGCAAGATGATACCTATTGTGCACAGCTGGGTCTCGGAGTTCGCTTTTCATCGCGAGTACACGTGTCAGCAAACGGCGGCCTGTGTTCATTCTTCGCTCTTGTAAAGAACGACATGTATTTGATCTCCATTAGCTGTTTTAGCCTGCGTTTCGTCCCACCCCATGAGTAAATCATTAAAACCCGCCGAAAAACATGAAAGAAAAACAGGCCTGCTGGGCGCAGTGTTTGTGCGGCAATAACAGTGCTGGGGGATTAAAAGCCCTTCCTGGCTAGCTGGACAAACAATACTGATAAACAAGCCCAACAGGCACTTATTTCTCTGCCTTGCTGCCTGCTGACTGACGTCAGGGATACGCTACATTCTAACGTGTGGCGATCGATGTAGCACTGCTGACACTGAATCACGAAGGTAAACATCTTGCAAGTAAACTCAGCATCTGCAGGACATATGCTTCTGCCAGTTCTCGCAACTGCTGGCAGTGTGGTGAGGGGAGAAGTGGTGGTACCAAAATTAAGGGGTTTTATTAAACGACACTATTACTGAGGTTATACAGTGACAACTGACTGAAGAGGAAAGTTAACTTCCGTGCTGCTGTTTGCCATCCCCCGAAGCACCTCAGCTTCCGGCAGCTTGATTAGCTTAGTTTGCGGAACACAGCGTTGGTCCCGTCTTGTGAGAAGGACACATGAACCTACGCCTCCCACATATGATGTTTCTTAACAAAGATTGCGAGGCCAACAAACAACGACACAACACGGTTTTTATTTTAAAACAAAAACTAAAAGCCCATGCAGAACACAGGGGCTTACGCACAACTGTTACTATCGCCTTTTTCGGAGATTGGGACCAAGAGCTCCGTTTTGGTCTTCCAGTTTTTGTTGTAAAAAGGTCTAGGCCTTTGATAGTATCAGTTCACGCATACATCTCCTTTGTTCCCACGCGTGACACTAAGGCGAAATCTGGACAGTTACAGCAGCATGCGGTTAGCAACTACCCAAAACACACCTGGTTTGCGACACCATGTGAAGAAAGCGTAAGGGTGCGGAAAACGGTGAAGAGTATGTCTAGCGCTGCCAGTACTTTGTTGGGGTTGTCGTAAGAAGAAAGGAGCCAAAAAAAAAAAAGAAGGAAGAAACCAAACAAATTTTTCTCTTGATCCCAGTCCCCGAGTAGGAAACACTATTCCCTCATGAAAATTTCTTTCATAAAAAACCCCACTGTTCCGGATGCCAAAACGACGGCGGACAACAACAAAACGAATGTGATTAAATGCCTGCGTTTCTATCATTTCCATTCACAGACCCATCGTGCATCCCAAGGAGCTCAAGCTTTTAGTAGAAATGATCTCTGTTATTAGTACCAGAAGTCGTGTGGGTGTACACTACACTGATTACAGCTGTGGATCAACTCCCACCCTCATACTCCCACAAACGGAGGTCAAGCAACTTGATTCGTTCAAATGGCGACATAATGATGTCCCAGCCTGCGTTCGTGTACGTGTACTTGAGAAATCGTGACAGTTAAAAAAAAAGGCGTATTATCATGCGTATCCATGCTGATGGGGAGAGTACAGCCGATGCTGCATGACAACATAGCAGCCACCGACTGCAGCAACAAAACCCATTGCACGCGGGGCTCGGCCCATGCTGTCCGGAGTCGTGGTACACCTCACCCGAAAGTACGCACAAGCGCTCACCTTGAATACCATAGAATATCCTGTTATCTGTAAACCGTACACATCTCCCGCTGAGGTCTACCAGACATTTGATCCAGGAGAACTGTAAAACGAGCTGTTTTCTTTGAAAACTCTGAGTGATCAGTCAGTGCAAAACATCTGGACCCCTATCTGCAAAATTGTTGACCAGGATGCGAGTCCCCACCCCCTCCCTTTCTTCATGGTAAAGACATGTTTTATGCTACATCATTCGGAGAGAGAGTAGAAGACAACTACTTCTTAATCACAGATGGTACAATCAGAAACGAATTACTGTCCATCTTAAATGAACATCATACATAGATGTTTTGGTGAAAAACATGCTTGCCAATTGCTATCAGCAATTTCATGGGCAGCACTACGTTTTCCAGTCTTTTCTTCATTTGTTCTTTCTTTCCATTGTTTCTCTCTTCTTATCATCCTGCCATTATTTTTTCTTTCATTACAAATTTTTATCCATTCCTTCCTTCCTTTCTCTTCCTTCCAGCCATTGCTTTCATTCTTCTTTACTTCCCTTTTTCCATTATCGGTTTTCACCTTCATTCTTTCCTTTTCGCCTTAACTTCCATCTACTTTTGAAACCACTTTTGTTTGTCATCCCTCCTTCACTTTTGTTGTTTCTTTTTTCACCTTCCTTTTTTTCATTAAATTCTTCCTTACTTCCATTATTCAGTTTCTCTTCTTCCACCTTTTCCATCCTTTCTTTTACCAGAGCTAAAAATTACAATGCTTGTCTTCAACTTCCTCTCACAGCTTCTGTATGCAGAAAAAGTGAATTTGCTGAAAGAGGAATCTTACTATGAAAAATCCCGTGTGCACACCTCTCCAGTATCTCAGTTCAATTGTACCATCTCTGCTTGCGTTAACTTATGGAGTACGAAATTAACCACAAACCTCCATCCCAGTTCCCCACCACCTCTCTCTCTCTGCCTCTCTTATGTGCACACTGATGTGCATGTGTGTTCACATGCACACACATGCATGTTCACACATGCATGCACACACGCCATTTTAGAAACAACTTTACATAAACAATAGTATGAATACCCATGTGGATACATGACCAGTAAAGTAGATAAAAGGAAACTTACACTTGGGTATAAATGCTGCTGGAGCTCTGCTCACTCTTTTCCAAAACCACACCATCATCACAGTCTGTATGGTCCCCCTCATGACTGATACCTGTGTCACACTCCGCCTCTCTCTGCAGCCCAGATCTGTTCTCCACACAGGCATGAGCAGTCTCCTGGAAGCAAAGCTTGTTATTCTTCAATGAACCTAAGCACCTCTGAAGGCTGGATGTGTACTCTGCTTCACTTTGGTGCACACAGGGATCACCTGCTTCACTTCTGACTAGCTTCCCTGCAGCCTGCAGTGTTTTGCTGTGAACAGTACACGCACCAGAGCAAGCTTCAACATCATCGGCATCATCAGCAACAGTCAAATGCAGCTTCCTGTTTTCTTCGAATGTTTGTTTCTTTAGCTCTTTCTCTAGCACCTTTTTCAAGCCTTCGTCGAGGAAGTACTCCCTGATGACCTGTCGGCACCAATCAATACGTGTCTGTGACTTTTTTGTCCAGTGGTCTTGGGCAAGCTTTTGCATGCACTCTGCATACACAGCAAGGAGGGTGTGATCTTGACAGTGTTGGCTCCACACAGCTTCATAATCACCTTTTTCTGATTAAAGGAAAAAAAAAATCAGTGCAATTTTTCAACAATAAAGATCCTTTGTACTGATGATGTGATGTATGCTTCAATTACTCACTCAATCAAAATGTATGTGAGATGTATGACCTGGGGCAAAGGAAGGAAAGACTTTTGTGAAATAAATGGTTACCAGTCACATGAAAAGTGGTAATTCACAGTGTTTTATTTTCTGTCTCTCTGCTCTTTTCTTTTCAACTAAATTAAGATCTTCCAAATGCTGCAGCTAGATGCACCAAATCTGATATCTTTCTGTTAGTTTTGTTTTCTGAAATGTGACTGCCTGATCTGTTTACATAGAATAAGACCTCTGCAGAGAAGTGCATCTTTGTTGCTTTAAGGCAACTATCAGTAAATTCTAGATGTGCAAATCATCAAACTCTCAATGTTTTAAATGCAACATGAAAGGTTCCTTGTTAGATGTTCACACTACTTAATCTTTTCTTTGGAAACCTCTAGCATTAACACAGTTTGATATT
Source organism: Lanistes nyassanus (assembly GCA_004794575.1). Lineage (NCBI taxonomy): Eukaryota > Metazoa > Mollusca > Gastropoda > Architaenioglossa > Ampullariidae > Lanistes > Lanistes nyassanus. The sequence continues at coordinate 692,380 of SMGT01010948.1, read as the reverse complement.
CTATGCAGCAGCTACAGTTCATGTGCACTCATATGCTTGTGTGTGGGCATCTGCATACATGCATGGCTCTTTGTGTGTGTGTGTGTGCATGCGGATGTGTGCGGGGGCATGCATGAGGCAGAGACAGAGACAGATAGAGAGGGTTGGTATTTGTGTACATATGCACTTATTGTTATCCAGTCAATGAGACCTTCATTTAATACTCCATTTCCAATTAAGCAACGTAAATCGTTGAAAGTAGGAATACATTATGTTTGAACTTCTCTTTCAAAAGTGTATTTATATATGTTTACACATCCACAGGCATGAAGATTAACATTAATAACATACAGTAAATGGAAAAATGCTCTAGCATATATGGTTCTGCAATCTCAGTCCACGGTCATTTTACAGTACTATACAGCCATAAAAACTTCTGGTGGAACTGGGAGATGTAACTCTTTAACGCCAGCTTCAGATCACAAAACTAGTGCTATCACATACATGTACCCATCCCCAAGTCATCGGTCACAAATATTAAGAGTATGAAAGCAACAGTACTGCAGCTAAAGCAGACAACAGTCAAATACCGCAAGTCTTTTGTTTCGCCTCCTCTTCCCCAACTCCCCAGTTAATGACAGACAATCTACTGACACTATTATAACAGAAAAGTTGCATGCAGAAAGCACATAAATGTACAATAATTGTCAAATGCATCTAAAAGACCTCACAAAAGGAAACAAACTTGGTTATCATGTTTTGGATGCAGGAGGAGAGCAGCAATAATTTCCTCTTTTTTTCTCCTTGTGGGGAAGTCAGAAAACAATGTACTCCATTTCCGAGCATGTGGACTACAGACAGGGTCTGGTTATAACAATGTCATGTGCCTGGTTCTGAAACCACCACTTTCTGTACATAAACTTTAACATAGCCTGTTTTGGCTCCAGATTTGTTAATGGTGTGTAAGAATACATTCTATCACCGGCCCTCACTTTGACTAATCACCACCTTAACAATGTCTCTACTTGAAGCAGAACAGACTATAGTAAAAGACAACCAGGCTAGACAACCTGACTGCTTACCCAAGTCCAGAACAGACTCAGCCAGGCTGGTTTGAGGACTGTTATGTGATTCTCAAGGAATGAAAATTGCACGTGCATGATAAAGTTATTAACTTCATCTGTGAGTGATAATGTATAGGTGAGAAAATATGTTACTGGTTTAATAGGGATGTTTATATTTGAAAATATATTAAGAAATGTAGGGGACTTTACACACATTATTTAAATGGTTTTGCATAGTGATTTTACACCACATAAATTAATCTTTGTCTTGTAATTGTATTGTTGTAATAAAAGGATACAGGATCATTCTGCAAACGTTTTCTGAATGCCTTCTTTTTAACTGCCAGTTAGTTTTTCCTAAACAGATCTATAAATGTACATATTAACAGCAGCAAATTTAAATTAAAAATCTAACTAGTGTGGGGGTTTAGTATTATCTTAATCATTGTTTTGAGATAGATTGGGAGCAGTCAACAGCCAAGCTGTACTCTCTTAGTATCGTTATTTAACAAGGGAAGTCAAACCACATGAAGTTTTTGTCTTATAATCTGCTTCACTGAGCCTAGTTGGCTATGGGTCACAGTGACTGGCTACCCACTATACTATACAATTCAGTGCACCAGACTGACCTAATGACAATAAATGTAAGTCTATATTTTAAAAATGCACAATCAAAAAGTTCTGTGATGGTGTATCATGACTTGCAATAAAACTGAATATGTAATCATTTGACAAATTGACACTGATGTAGCATTGGGCTGTAGTATAGTTTTGTAGCAACATGCTGCAATTAATGAAATTAAAGTATTTTCGATCTGTGGGTGAATTACCCTTGAGCTTAACTTGAAAGAAGAATGGTCATCAGCTGATGCGTATTTATTTAACCTACCCTTGAGGGTGGAGTTCTGGCTAAGTCAGATGGATAACTATCACATAACCCGTGGCCCCAATAAATGATCAATGACGTTCATCAAATGCAGCTACCTTGCAATAACAATTACTTTGAAAAATAAATCTGCGTGCATAAACAACTTGCAAGATACTATATGCTGCGTAATGTACAGTTTTTGACTAGCACTGGACTGAGAGATCAACATTGCATCATTAAACTTTAATGAAATTTAAAGTCTTCACAGCAGTTTTACAGGTTGGTTTCACGGTAAACAACAAGAGATATCTCAAAATGTAATCTAAACTTACTCTCATTGTTTGTCACTGGCTTAATACTCATAACTTAAGTTTCACTTTTTAAGCACAGGTCCGAAAAGAAAACAAGTTTACTAAAACTGTGAAAGTAAAACTAAAAATCAGCATTTTTGTTTTCCTTACTCAAGTTACTGACAGTAAATTTATCTTGGCACTCACGTGATCGAAGTTTTTTCCGAAGATCGGCATGGACGTTTTTGACTACAGATGCTAGCCTTACGTGTTCTTCTCTTTCTTGCTTTTCCTCCATAAGAATTCGTACAATTTAAAGTTTTGGAACCCTACTTTCGACAGCCGGCTACTTCGCAACTGAGAAACAGGAAAGGGTTAATGCGCATGGCGGAAATAAAAGTACATACGTGCTGATCCCCAGCCTAAATCTGTCGTCTGCTACCAAAATAAGTTTTGCACGTCTTACAAATCCACCATAAAAAGCAAACAAATCCCCTGAAAAATATTTATAAAAGAAGAAAATTAATTTAAACTTAATTAAGGCTGAATTAATATATTCATTATTGTGCATATAGATTACGCTTTATTTTAACTGAAAATATTTCATGGTTGTGCGGGCATACACATATATTCATTTTAACGTTTTCAAAATGGCAACCACACCAAGTATTCTCGCGGAGTGCCTCACGCAATATTTCCCAGTACGTCCTGGGCATGCCTGCGTGCTGCCGATCTCGCAAGCGCAGCCTAGTCCCTATGCGAGCCTTTGTTTGTTATTTTCTGTTTACACAGCGGGTGCGTGTGACGTCACCATGGACCGCCGGTTTACTGATTAGAAAAACAATGTGCACATACGCGATAAAAAATATATCTAGGTAGGCTCGCGAATTAATTGAGGAAAAGAATATTCAGTAGCTTGTATTACACGCATACAGGAATAGACTTACTTTTATATTAAACTCTTTTAACTTGAAAGGCAAGAATCCTTGAAAATGCATGTTTGTTCCTCGCGCAGTGATATATTTTTATTTACAGCAGTGATGAGTCTCTTGTGTGTTGTCTTCGAAGGCTGAAATTCGCTGTTAAGCGTGGCTTTGCAAAAGTGGCAACTTTTGTTCAAGGTAAGGGTCAGAGTGTATATAGTTACGAACTCTTTTATCTTTTTAGAGTGTTCAATGACGGAGGTAGTTATTCTCTAGCATGCTGACCTGGTGTAAGTGCTATCATAAACACGCCGAGTACAGCGGCCGATATTTCTTGCCATCGATAAATAATTTGCATAGCAAATGAGTCCTCCTTGAACCCATTTTGGTGTATAGAACATAAACGCACGGAAATGTCCTAGGACAATGCTATGCAGAAGTGAATGGCTAGAACCGCTGTTGAAGTGCCGTTGAATGGAATGATAAAGGAAGTCCTCTCACGAAAGTAGGACAAAGAAATTGGGGTTTGGCGGTTGTTGATTTTGTTCGGCAGCCATTGGCAGGGTCATTCATAAACAATCTGCTTGAGACTCAGAAGTCGAACGAACGAGGTTGCTGACCCAGCGCAATTTTAGGATGTTGTCGCTGGTAATTTTTTTTTTAAATATGAGAATTTCCATTATATGTAGTCCTAAAGAATACGAACACACATACATGTGGGTAGATACAGATTTTCACGGCGTATGCCATCCACTTTTGAGGAAAGAGTCCGTCCTCGTGCAGTAACTGAAAATCCTGTCCTGTCCTGTAGCTAGGTGTATCGAGTTGTACCGTGACAGGCGACATTTGTGTCCCCCTTTGGAGTATGGCAGGATATACATGACTTACCGTTGACGTTAGATTTTTCATGACAGAGAATGATACAGAAGTATAAAATAGGACATTTTTGGGTCTTGCTGAACATAATCATACCGAAAATGAGAAAATCCCCACATACTGATCGTTTTTAATAATACAGATCATACCAGCGATAAGGGTCCCGCATGGGAAATTTTGTTGTGTCGCCACGGTTTTGTATACAGAAAATAGGATGATGTGGGACACAAGATAAACACATCCTAGTATAACTTAGTACAAGTTTAATACAATATATATAGTGATCAGTTATTGACGCATACCCTGATAGAGCATTGCCATAACATTTTGCCAGCTCGGTTCGAGGTGATACGCTTTGACGAGCGTAAGCAGATGTTGTATTTGTGTATAAATTAGTTATGTTCTTTTGCATCTGTGTATTTCTAGAATGAACTTATAGAAAGTCATGGTGAGCTTTCTGTATTACTATATTGTCTAAACTCAGACAACTGGGGAGCACAACTGGAACTTTGTTTTGATAATCAAAGTCTGTCCACTGGAAACAAAACATTCAGGTTGTCCATATTTTATAGTTACATTAAATTGAATAAAAACAGTATAATAATAATAAAAATATTCTAATTCCAAAACTGCAGGTGCAACAATATTTTTGCCTAGTTTCAATTTAGAGGTATCTCACACAGCTGTGTTGGCATGTTGACTTAAAGATCAGATCATAAACTCATAGTTTTGTTGTGGACAGAGGGACATGCTATTTATTTCAGTGTGTCCTGAGTGTTTAATGATGTGCTGGTGTAACCATTATTGCTGGTCTATTAGCATTTCAACAGAGGCCATGATTGCTGGCTTCCACATATTACCAATTAATTTATTTTCCTCCCTCCACCACTTATGTTGTTTCTCTCATTTTCTTTATGTGGTATATTTAAATTAAAGGACAATCAACACCTCTCTGTCACTGTCCATGTCATTAAGATGCCTCAGCATTTCAGTATTTGAGATTGTTACTTAGTATGCCATATATTATTGTCAATAGTGGTGGCATGTGTGTCAGTGAAACTTATGGAATGAAATAGATTTAACAGTTTCTAGGTTTTACATGCTTTCAGTTCACTTTAGGAAAATTAGACAATAATATTAAATAATAATTGCAATTGATTTTATATGCTGGCTGATTTTAGCCACAGCCTGTGTATTTTCTCTATGCTTAAGCAAATCCCACTGCATTCACCATTCAGAGGGAAAAACTATCTAGTTATGTCAGAGTAACAATTGTCTTGAAGAAGTTGGTCATTCTACCATGGTGAAAATGACAGATTAGTACTTGCTGATGCTAATGATAGCTGACTTTATGATTTCCATCTACATGCATCACATTCTCATATTTTGCACCATATTCCAGATATGTTTATTTCATCCAAAGTGTTATATTTATCTCAGTCTCGTGATAAAACTAAATATGGCCAATTTGTGTAATTCTGAGTGCAATGTGTTTTGTGGAACCAGGCAGATATGGAGTCGATAGGACAACAGTAGTTTTGAAAAATAGGGTTCAAAGTTGCCTTCCCTTCTTCTTTCTGTCCTTCGATTAAGTTGAACCCAGATGGTTGGAAGAGCCGTATTGGATTTTTAGACAGTATCATTTAATTTGTAAGACTTCATTCAAATTACAAAGTACATTACTACATGTACACCTTGATAATAATGATATGAAGCTCTTGGGTTGAAGTTTTGAATAATAGATGCACTCAGTTTTGAATTATGTAAACTGTAGTGAAAGAAGTAAGGGGTGCTACTGCAAACACTTTTGTCCAGGATAACCCAACCCAACAAGGCCTCAGTTTGGAGAGTGGAGAGAGCATGGTGCAATTTATTAAATAGGCTTGTTTGTTAAGTTTGCGCCTGTTGACAGGGGTTGGCCAGGGTATCTCATATTGTTTGGTGTCACCTCAAGCCTGAGCCCAATGAAAGACCAGGCGCTTGGGCAAACAGACTGACTGTAGGGGCTAGGCCTGTAAGAGCAGTGACCACCCAGCAGGGAAACAGGTACACTCGTAAATGGTGAGATAAAAATGTGAGCACGCCAACTTTTGGAAGAGTTTATCGCATTATCATGTATTTCTTGGAGTTGGGGCCTGTCAGTCCTGTATGAGCCTGAATGCCAAGTGTTGAGCTGAAGACATCCAACAGACACATACACATATATTCTCTGTATTTCCTGCTCTGTGTAATATGTGAGTCATACATAATTCATGATAATAAATTGCATCCAGTGCTAGACATAAAAGCATGTTTCCTTTTAAAGACTATAAGTATAATCACTATAATAAGTGCTGTTTGGGCATTGATTGTTTCAGTACCAATATGCAGTAGATTTTTTCAAGCCGATAGACTGAAAGAGAGTTTGAGGTGCATTACTTTTGATTTTTCAGGCTATTTAGTAGACTTAACCATCAGATGATGTAGACAATACAACTTCACATATTTGTTTGTAGTCAGAAATGCTATAACTGGTTGACTTTTTTAATGTCTACAAGTATTATGTTGCAGCATGCTATAGCCTAGCAAATTCAGGATGTCATTGTTCTTGACACTGATACATTCATGTGAAATTGAACCAGGTCTTAGGATAGTATTCTGTGTTCCAAAGCAGTAAATTAATCCCACAGACATGCAGTTATATTCTTTAGTACATGTGTTCATTCCTCTAACTGCCTGTTTGAGACTCTTGGGCATTATACTGGAATCCTTCCAATGTAACATTCCAGGGTCTTATCAGTTGTCATTGTATACTAAATCTGTCTTTCCTGCCATCTTACTTCTGTCCTTCCATTCTTCCTTTGTTTTTCTGGAGGCCTCAGGGGTGCTGCTTTGAGAAAAGGAGGAGTATATAGCATACCTGAATGTATTGAGGACAAAACTGAACCGGAGGGGGGGGGGCTAATGTGTCCTTAAGTACAGCAAATGGTTATTTGAAACTTCTTTCATTGGATGCTACCTACATGTATTCCAAGCGTTAGTTAATACAGATGTTGGAGTGGTCATACCTTCAGAAAAATTTGCTGCTGCAGGTTTTGTGGTGGGCTGCTTGAACTGTTGAAGAGCAATCATTCCCTGTGGTTTTCCCAGTTGGCTAGGCATGCTTACATAACACCCTTAGGCATAAATAGCTTTTCAAATCACTCCTGTCCATTTGGGCATGAGGTAGACATTAGAGGCTTTCATTGTAATTCTTTTAATTATAAGGGTCTAGTGGTGTGGTAAAACTTACATTCTGCTTGAAATAATGCACTAGAATTAGAAACTCCATGTGGGACAAGAAACAAAGAACTAGAAGTGCCTGAGTGTCTGCTGCCTTCTGCCAGCTGTTGAAACTGTGGCTCTGGGCAGTCCAAACTGTATTTTTGAGACTTTAACACACTGATTTCAGTTGGTCTGGAACTGTCTTTCCTTTTTTAAAAAAAAATTGTACATGGTTTTTTTTTGTGCATTGAGTGTACATAAACAAGATCATTGCATGTTGATTTAGGCTTGATATGACAGAGGTTTTTGCTAAATTGCTTCATTTATACTTTTTCAGTCTCTCGTCCGGTTCCATTTTCACCCTTTTGGCTAGTAATTCTAGAACACCTTTTGACAGGCGAGATACAGTTGACAGAAATGGTTGCCCAACAGTTGAAAATTGTACTCTCCGTAATGCATCCCATTGACTGCAGCGGGAGCTGAGCTAGAAAAAAGCCTTGACGACCTCGTGGGGTCATTCAGGTGTATAATAAATGGGTTAAAGACCCTCGGTGTCAAGTGGATTTCCTCATAACCTTATACAGAGGTGACGAGGGTATATGCGAAGTATTCCAAGTGTGAGATCGCGTCTCTAACACATTGCTGAGTCACACCTCCTACCCATTACAAAATGGGGGTGGTGATATTCTGGGAAACAGGTAAACTGTTTGCTTCGTACTTTTGGAACGCACCTCTTCCCAAACTTCATCCTTGCATCTTTCTTTTAGGCCCCAGTAATAAGCAGAAAAAAATCAGTCGATATCGCTAGAAACATTTATGAATGTTTTAAAATGCCTCGTGCATATTTTGTATTTGCAAGCGTACACGTATGTCGTCTTTTAACGAAGTCCCATCTCTTTGGGTCTTAGCGTGTCTTATTTTCTCATTGTTTCTGCGCGAGTGCGTGCGAATGTGAGCGATTTAGGATTTTACAATGTGACTCCTTGTGCTCCTGAAAGCATTAAAACGAGTCATAAGACAGCAGAATAGCATATGGCAGATAGTTCTGTCGACACGTGGCGAAAAGAGGCGGGCAGGGAGGGAGAGATCTTAACATATAGTTTTTCCCCCACGATGTGAATAAATGCGGGGGAAGTGCTTCACGTTTATGGACAAACTGTCTCTGAAAAGCGGGACGGAAAAGAGAGCGGCAATTAAAGATCTAGATAACAGCTAGGCGTACGCATGCTCGTTCGTGTACTTAACTGGCCAAAACGGTGTTATCTTTTGCAGACTGTAGATTTTATGGAAGGCAAGAAAACGATAAATGAGCAATGACAAACAGGTTTTTAAAAAATTGCTATCGAGTATACTCTTCAGTTATAAAACTGCCCCTGCGGCCGTAGCCATAGCATGGACTTCGGAATGCAAGCACAGTAATGTAATTGCGGCCCATCAGACCCCTCCGCAAATCAAAATAGATCCCGTCCTCTGGTAGAATTTTATTTTAAAGTATGACTGTGTAACCTTTATGTCACACAGCGTCGCTAACCCGGAATTATTGTCAGAATGGAGCTCTTTTGGGGGGGGGGTTGGTGGTGGTTGCTGTTGTTGTAGATGACTGGACTGATACGATATTTTACTCTGTTCCCACCTAGCCTCTGGACAAGTTGTTGCCAGTTTTATTTGCCTAACTTCAGCTGCAGTACAATTGGCCAAATTTTAAAAAAAGCCTTATTTTGAAACGCATGAAAATACTGGGAACGTGTTTGTCCGACCAATGTGTCAGAGAATTTACATGCCCAAAAGCCAAATTTGCTTGCCAGAATGCCCCTGTTGGGTGGATCAAAAGGTAAAAATTGCAGTCCGCTGGCTCCGTTCGCTGTTATCATGGATGGTAGATACTGCTGGATTGCTGTCTGCTTGTCGAGACCAACGCCAAACCTCTCATGGATACTTAAATTGACAGGTCTTGGTCACCCGACAGCTATTTCGTCCTCCGGTAGCCTGTCGGGAGGATGGCTTACGGTCAGTGTTGTCCTTGCCAAGAGTAAGACTGATACAGTATTCAGCTAGCTAGGATTCATTTTGCTCGTGTAATTTTATTGTCGTCTTACCACTCGTCCTGGTGTACTCGGAACAGATACAGAAATGCAGCAATTCTTTCTAAATTCAGATGTCGCTTGGGGACCGTGCTTTCTACCCAGTGGTTTCTGGCCTGATTACAAAAGTCTCTTGACCATGAACATGCTTGGCGTCGACTTCCACCCTGCTGATCAGTGCATGGAACCCAAACTCGTAACGTTGACCGCAACGCGGCCTTGTTCGCAAAGAAACCGAACTTGAAGGCAATTACATCGCCTTGCTTGCAATTTAGAATACGTAGAATCCATCCTGTTACTCCTTCTTATGGTGAAGGCGATTGCCGAGAAACAGTGCCATTTGAAACAGAGATGAGAAAATTGTCGTTTAGGTCACCTGTTAAGAATTTTATTTCGAAAAGTTTACCCTGTCCGTTTCTTATTTCTATTCTTAGTTTGCTGATTATTTTGCGTTCACCCGCACTGTGGACCAGAATGCTGCTTTCGGGCCTGCAGGGGCTAGTTGTACAGAGATGCAAATAACCCTAGGTAGTGATGTCCCACATCATCGACGAGAGAGCGCGTCTTGCGTTCCTTCAGATATTTTTCTACGCTTTTATGAAACTCGTTTAACCTGAGCGCCGGCTATAAATTGTCTTCGCAGATGTTAACGGGACTGTCGCACGATGTGTCCCGGCGAGGTCTTGTAATACCGACACAATGCCTGTCTGATTATGAGAGAAGAACTTGAAACAAAGAAAATTTGTCTGCGGGGGTCAACAGGATGTGACTGGTAAGAGTAAGAAAGTGATGCGGATCCTCATTTGACAAGGCTTCCTTAATTTGTTTATTCATGTTTTCCTCCCTCACACCCCCACACCCAGTTTGAAAGAGGAGGGACCAGAAAGCTGCTAGGCTGGATTGGTCTGCCTGCTGAGCGGCGGACACCCCCTTTTCCTGCTAGGGGTGGGGACTGCGGCGGTCCCAGCACGTGGCGCGATTAGCGGCTGACTGATGAACCGCCGAATGAGCGCGCGCGCGTGCGTGTGTGCATGGCGAACGCCTCAGCCAGTCTGCAGCCGTTTCGACGGTCTGGAAGGTTTGTTCCGTGTCTTTTCTCTATCGAGGCACGAGGCGGGTATCTTACTTTTCTTCCAGTTTGATAACCTTTGTCGAACTTTTCATGCGACTGCTTCCGGGCGCTCACGAGGGCGGCCGCGCATGCGCTCTTCTAGTATGGGTTCTTGGATAGTCATCGAACTGCGGTAATGTCGCCTCGTTCCGCAGTCGGCGTGTTTTGAGGTGTGCCCGCACAAGGGGGGGAAGCGTTGTTCGGCTCGTCAGAGCAGTGGGGCTCAGTGTAGTGTGGGAACAGAAGGGTGGGCCGTTCGACTAAACAGCAGTGCCAGCAGGAATCTCTGCCAAGCAGCAATGAGGTTTGTCGATAAACGTTTTTCATCTACTTGGTGGGAATGAAGAGATAAGCGCACACTTACTGTTGCGCGTTTTTGGTGCTCCGCTAGGATAAAAAAAAAATTCGTTCCGTTTCTTATCTGTCGCTTTGAGGAGACACTGAAAGACTGCTAGACTGCATATCGGAGTTCTTCCACTTCACATCTTGTGACTTTGTTATTGTTTTACCTGGAATTCTCGAGCGTTCGAGGCATGACAGTGCTGAAAATTTGTTTAGTGTCTTCCCGGAGAAAGGTTTCGCGTGAAAGCTTCCTGTCTTGCGGAGATCCGATTGCTAGTGGGAGAGTTTGATGGCGAAAAGACAAGTCAGCGTAGGTTCGGTGGGATTTACGGAGTCTTCCCTACTGACAGTCAGCGGCAAGGAGCGAGATGGTGGTTGAAACGCCCCCGTGTGTGAGTGGTGTCGCACTGGAATCCAAAGGGCCGAATCGCGACAAGACAATGGAGGCAGGCCCGCCACCGCCGCTGTTGCATGTCCCGAGTCAGCAGCTGCTTGACGCGGCCACACTGTACCACAACCACCACCAGCAGCAGCAACATCAGCAGCAGCAGCACCAACACGTTGACAAGCGACAGTCGTGCCAGCTGCCACCCGCCGCCTCTGTTGCAGCTGCCACCGTCGTGGCCACTTCCGCGGCTGGTGTCAGTCTGGGAGGCTTCAACAGTTCTCTGGGTGTCGTCAGCAGTTGCTACGGAAGTCCCCAAGAGGTGCACGACAGACGAGACAGCGTGCTGGCTACTGCAGCAGCAACACCGTACAACATCGGTGGTCGCGGCCGCCTCTTCAGTGAGCGCAGCGAGGATGCGTCCCTCGCTCGGGCTCGCCACCATAGCCAACATCACCAGCAGCAGCCCGATGCCGCATCTTGCCGCGGCTGCGACGCTCACTGCCAGACCAGCAGGTTGCTGGGGATGCCCTCCGACACCTTGCCGTCGTCCCACCCACAGAGCGCCCAATACCTGTCACCCACGCACCTGGCACTAGTCGGCAAGGAGCGCGTGCCGCTGACCTTTCAGCGGCTGGAGCTGAACAACCCGCGTCGATTCTCGCAGGAGGATTCGCTTGGATTGTCTCTTCCGCTCCAGGACCCGCGTGGGTACTTTCAACATCCTCCTCCTCATCATCATGATAGACGAGCAAGTGTCGCGGAACATTCGGCCACCTGGACCCATAAGGTTCAGCACCAGGTATAGTCCCTTGGGTACAGCTTGCGTCACGCCGTTGACTGTTTTGACGGAGTGAAAGGAGAGAAGAAGGGAGCAAGAGAGATACAACTGTACTTACCTTGAGCACGCTGTCAGACTTGCTGCGTGCGTTATATATGTGCGATTCCTCGTGTGGGTGTGGGTGTGGGGGGGGGCGGAGTTCGTGTGTATGTGTGTGGGTGTGGGGGGGGGGGAATCGATGTATCAAGTCAGTTTTATCACCGGTGATAGTGCATATAACCAGGCCAGTTTTATTCTTTATTTGCTGTACATTTGAAGTTCCTTGAAGTACAGTCGCACTCATCCTGTATGAAGAGGAAATGTCTGTTGTCCCGCTTGCCTTCCTCGCATCCATTTCACTGGGCGTTGCGTGTAAAACTTTTAGAGACTGCACGAAACAGTGTCCACTATCCAGTCCTGAACGGGTTACCGTAACGCAATGTTACTAACGGAAGAATTTTACGAAATCTTTTCTTCACAAGCGGATTGAGTGGTTTAAATTGTGGTGCCGTTTAAGAAAGTGCTTATATGCAGTTTACACCATAACTCACGCGTAGATTGGCATGCACGAACAGCACACAGAGGAATTGACAGTAGAATTTTTTCCGAGTTATCCTAGATGAGCATTCAAACAGCGGAGTTTTTGTCTGCCCTGTGCTGTACACGCCAGTCACTCCATTTAGAAGCAGGTGCAGAATGAAACTTTCTTCTCCTACCTTTTTCAGGTGCCGCTGCACAGGAGAAGAGCAGAGCGTGTGAAATGACCTTACTAAAACGTTATTAACATATTTTAGGCAAACAAATAGACCCTGGTTATGCTGTTTGGTGAAGGCACTTGTGCCTAACCTCCTTACCTACTTCTTGGGGCCGTGCGCTGATAAGATGCCTTGTTTCTGAGAGCTTACCGGAAGCATTTATCATGTTGTTTGGTCCGTAGCTAGCGATCTACATCAACACGGACATTTACGGGGAAAAAATGTTCCTCTTGCGGGTCGCGCATGTGTAGACATTGATCTTTGCGTCATATGATTGCTTGTGACACCATTAAATGCAGAATCGGGCGGTTGCAGGAAGATAGGGCACATGAGCTTGGTGGCTGATATTGACGGGTGTCTCGACGAGTGCTTTTTATAAATAGTACCTCTTCCTTCCTTTATTGTTTCTTTATTCATTTGTTCCTTCTTTCTTTGTCACACCGCCAATCAAACTTTGCAGCTTGTGGCCCGGGCTCAGTGCGTCTGGGAGAAGTAAGTTCAGGTGAACCAGGTACATGAATGTAACCAGCCATCGGGGTGCGAAGCTTTATAATGGCGTGGTCACTGGGTTGGGGCAGCGAAAGAATGGAAACGAATTCGTTCTCTCTCTCTCTTTCCGGGGGTGGGGGGCGTGCCTTTGAGAGAGACAGTTCCCCTAACCCCGCTAGAGACAGAGAAATAGAACGCTATGCCCCGCCCAGTTTCATAGTTTTGACCTAACAGTGAGTGTCATATTTTCATATTTAAACTCATCCTGTCTTCATAAAGACTGGCAGTTTTTATTTATCCCCCCACCCGGTCATTGCTTCCCTCACCCCCCCCCCAAATGTAGTGGAGATCCAAGGCTTTGGGTATGAGCAAAGGAGCATGGAGAGTGTATGCTCAGATTTGGAAGAGCTGGACTTAAAATATAAAAAGAAGGGGAAAGGGATGTTTCTATCTCTTGCCTCGTTTCTAAATACGAAGTACGTAGATTGCAGCAGACTTAGCACGTGTACAGGTTCCAGTATTTTTGTTCCTTTCTTTTCCGCCTTCATTTGTTAAAGGCGACTGGAGAGCATCACATGATAGTACATGTGCAAGCTCAGGTACACACGAGTACGGAATATATGCACTGACTAAAGGGCATTATCAGCGTGGCGAGAGCAAGGTTGGTAAGGAACTGTGTCGTCTAGGAAGTGTGTCGGTTACCGGTAACTGATGACGCGATAGGAACCAGCTCAACTGTTGTTGACAGTTTGAGCAGGTTATATCATCCATCTCGACACTTGACCACCTTTCTTGACTGAAAGAGCTGAGACTTCATAATAAGGATTTAGGATGTCTTGAGAGTCTCTTGTAAACTAATTTAGGATTTAATTATGTTCTGGAACTCATAAGTTTCATAAGCTGTCAGATCGATTACACTGCGGGTAGTGATGGCCATATCTAGCTATGTTACGTATTCAATCCGTTTCATGCACACCCTATTATGTCTGAAACGGGTGTAAAAATCATCTTTCAGCTATGCAGGGGTCACGTTTGACCACACATTCGCCTCAGATATACGAGTGAAAATGGTCGCGTGAGGAAGTGACCTAGCTTTTGAGGGAATCACTGATTATCTGTTGTATGTTTCTTTTTACATTTACTCGCTGCCTTCCCGTCTCCTCTCCTGTTGTCTTTAGTTGTAGTAGTTTTAGGTCTTTTTGTGCAATAGTTTGGATTCGTCTGTTTCAGAATGCATCCCTTTCGCTTTGCCGTGTCCTCTCTTTTATGAATACTGTTCGCATGGTACCAGTAGTATTGCTGATGGAGTTGCCCTTTGAACTTGTTTCATCTCTTTTCATGTGCTTGTCAAATGTGGTACGCGTCCCTTTCTGTGCAAAGGCTCTCCCTTCTCGATTTTCGCAGTGTTTGTTTTGTCAGCCCTGGTCCCAACCACACAACCACCGGACTTCTCGCACAGACCTGCATTTGTCTAGTCGAATCGACCCGTCCTTTGGAAGGGACTTGCACCTTTTCTAGATTCGCCTGGCCCTGTCTACCCGCCAGATCTGTTGTACACCCGCCCCATACATTTCGGATTACTCTGAACCGTGGTTTTCCTCTCACATCTTCGTCGCGAATGAAAAGAAAGGGGGTGGAAGTGACGGAGTGTGTACGTCGTCTCTGGTCACACTGGTGCCGTGGACAAATATGGTGTACCTGGCAGAGTGAGTGAAAGACTGATAAAGAGAAAAAAGTAGTCTCACTAAAGGGACGACAGGCAACCCTAGTTGTTGGCAGTGTTTGCGCTATTAAACGCTTGAACGACTTAGGGTGGGGCGTGACTGTTTGTTTCTCCTAGTGAATCGTATTTGTGTTCCCAGTTGAAAGACACGCTGAATAGATCGCAGTTTGCCTGCGGCTGAGGAACGCAGTAGTAAAACGAGATGACACATTGATGCATTAAAAAAAGGTCAGTTTCGTAGGAGAACCAACAACATATGTAACAGTTACGTAGATCTGTGCTTGGCATTAGGTGCTTTTAAAGACATATACTATTTTTAGGCGACATGGGAGTGGGGAGGAGGGCTGGGGTAGATATTTTAACGACTTTTGTAGGACAAAAAAAGACAAGAGAAGAATTATCTTTTCAGCTGAATACAGACGGACGGTGTTAGCAAGTAACATATTAAAAATTATCGCTATATATGACTCTTCCGTCGGAGTTGATTTGTGTGAACAATGGAGACAATGGATTACCCCAGTAATTACCCTGTAATTCAGTGTTACTCGTCTGAGATGTTAACTTGTTGGCAAGTACAAGATTTTATGAATTTCAGAATTTCGCTGCTGCGAAGTAAATATATATTTGAAATTCATGATCCAAGTTGCGGAGATGCTGAATTTTCTTCGTCTTCGTCTTCATCTTGATGTAGACCTAGGCGGCCGGGAAAATTTTGTGGGCACGCGTCAGGCGATCGACGCCAGGCAGTGACGTCAAAGCTCCTGTGGTGGGCCGTAATAGTAGTAATAATAATAATGATAATAAATAATGTGGATTTTTAACGCGCCAGAACACATTTCATGCACACTTCGCGCGGACGAGTTCTGAACGTCCTAGCTTTGCTTGAATTGATTGTGCCCATGAAACGTAACGCTGTTGGTCGTTACGCTACCGTCGCTGACACTGCTAAACTCGAAAACACTTGCCTTGTGATGTGAGAGCTTTTGCTGTGTTTCAGAAAAATGGCATGATGGAAGAAAGCAGACACCAGGAGGGCGCCATCAACTTGTCCACGGTGCGGGACCCGAGCAAGGAGGCGGAAGAGCAGATGAATGGGGAGGTCGCCCGCAACGGCGAGAACGGCCATGACGCGGTGTCACAGAGGGTCAGTCATGCAGTTTTTGTTGTCCCCTGTGCATCCCTGGGCGGGGGTATGCAGGAGCTAGGATCAAGCTGAGTAACTGTTCGCTTAGTGAGTTGAGCCTCGGTGTTCGTACCAAACTCTTCCATCGCGATCTTCGCATCTGCAGAAGGGGTGGGAGCAGGGAACAGCAGGGAAACCTGCTGTGGTCGAAGTGCCTGAGGGGAGCCGAGCTTGTCCCCTGTAAAGTTTTTAAGGATCCCAACAAAGTATGGGAAAAAAGCTTTTAATTTTCCATTTTTTGTCAACAGATTGGTTGTAGTGTATAGAGGACATAGACGTGTAACAAACCCGACAAAGTAAGAAGAAAAATAAAAGAAAAGATAGAAACTCTAAACAAGATAGGAAAGTAGGTCATAGTTTTATAAACAATCTTAGGTTACAAAAAATCAGTGTACTCCTAACTCCTGAAAGGTATTCTTTTAAACCACTTTTAGTACTGCTTTCATTTTGGTACACGTGTGAATCGTGTGAACTGATACCATCAGGACTAACAAAACAGTCCCAGCAGTAAATGAGAACGTTGTCTGCCGACGTGCATCGCGTAGCGCAAATCTTGGCAGAAGTTGGGGCCTTCTAGAGGATTTTACATGGCAGCACGAGTGTTTTCTCCGCTGGTCAGCCTTTGTGCTTCCTAGGACATCCCTTGGAGCGCCTCAGTTTCAGAATGCAAGCGTGTAACTATGACATGCAGTAGGGTCGCAGGGTGGGAGGGGAAGAATTAAAGAGAAAGGAAAGAGATTAGGATCCTAAAGTAGGTAAGAGGGTATGTCTGACAGAGCAGACAGCATCGTCCACTTCAGATTTGTTCGTTGATTGAATGTGTTTGCATTCGCAGCACATTCGTAAAGATAAAACGGTCATCAGTCTGAGGCTGATCTGGTGCTTGGCTGACAGACAACTGGTATCGTCCATTGTGGTTAAGCGACGCCGTACCCAGTTCGGCTGGTGCTTGTGAGAAGTGCCACGCCACAAACTTTTCATGAAGCATATCAGTATTTAGTGCCGCAGTTAATTGTGGAGATACTGTATTCAAGTGCAACGAGTCTGCATGTAAATAATGTTTTAAATGGTTCGCAACTAGGACCCTTTATGGCACCAAAGGGGCCTGACCCAACAGCAGTCCAATCCCCTAAGGAATCCTAAGTGGTTATTTATCGTGAAATGTTTAGACGCTGATTTAGCTTTTTTTTTGGGGGGGGGGGTAGGGCCGACCGACCACTGTTCCATACTTTTTGTGGTTTGCTGAAATGTGGGATAAGTGCTGCGGATCGCTTTTTTTTTTCGAAGGAAGAGCGCTACTGGGCAGAAGTAACGCCAACTGCACGTTACGTAAAACTCACTTTATTACTCAGTAGATATCTAAATGGCATCGGGTTTGTTAGGATGATGTCTATAAGGAAGGAAAAGTATCTTTAAGATACTTTTAAACCGACAGCAAATTTAGACCTGTTTACTTATCTAGCTTCCATTATATTTATAGCTCATTAGCTGCAGTCTTTAACTTTGGGGCTTGTCGGTTTCGCTCGCCTTTAAGGGGTTAACCAAAACTTACGACACGGCAGCAATATTTGATTGATAGGATAGTTGACTTTATCATTCATCTCACTGACAACAAAAGGACGAGTGATGAGTCAGAAAGACGCAGTCGGTACGGAACGTCGTTAAAGGAGGGGTGTCCGGCGCCCATGCCAGAATTTAGCGGGAAAATTCTTCATAGAAAGCGCTTCCAGCCCTGTGCCTTTGATAATCTTGAAAGGGAGTTTTTCGCACAATACCGCAGACTTTAGACAGAGTTAACATACTGGCGAGTGCGACCGCTGGCTGCTCCCTAAGAAGTGTGATCGATCAGAAGGGTTGGAGAAGTCCTGGCAAAATTTTGTTTCCCTTTTTGCCACGGCCGTGTGTGTGTTTGTTCTTAGAGTTCTCATTATCACTGGCTCGGCACTTGTTTACACAAGACCAGCTTGGCAAGGCTCTGACATCTCTTCGGCATCCCCATACACAGGTCCCCCTCCCAGTTTCCCTTCCCAGCCCCCCTCAAACTTTCAGCCCGAAAGTAACAACCTGAGAGTCAGTCTTGCTGCAAAGGCGACACATTGTGGAGTTTGGGGGTGGGGTGGGGGGTAGCGGTAAGGGGAGGGTGTCGGTCTCGTGGGTGGAAGGGCCGGCTTTAGTCAAAACTAGTAGCAGCGCCTGGACGTGCACAAGTTTAGGCCACCCCGTCCGCAGAACCCCTCCCCCCTCCTCCCCCAGACGGGGATGGGAGTGGGTCTTCCAAACACAAAGATTGTTTAGAAAAGGAGACTCAGTAAACAGGGTCGCCGTGAATCACCCGGCTTGCAAAAACTGATATTGCTTGCTGGAAGAGGAGGCTGCTGTCTGCCTTGGGCTCCCGAGGGTGGGGGTGTGAGAGGAGGATGAAGGGGGAATCCATTTCAGCGCGTGTCTTACCCCAGTCCAGAGGACGCTTGTCCTGTGTGTACGTGATGAGTGTCCATCGGGATAAGCACATGGGTAAGATACCTTTTTTTCCTAGTCTTCCTCGGTTGTGATCCCGTTTCTTGTTGCCCGTTGTCAGAGCGGATATACAGGTACTGGAAATAAAGCCAGCATCTCCTTCGCGCGGAGAGCTTGTAGTTTGTGTACATAATTTTTTGTAGGATTTATAATTTGCTGTTTGTGCGGTTGACTGAAGAAGTTCGTAGGTGTATCAACGGAGAGAACAGGTTAACAGAACTTTTTATTTTGCGTAGACATATTGTTCCTGATGGAGTTAATTATCTGATAACTCAATGATGTAAAATTTGACTACCACTTCCCCCACCCCTCTCTTTTTCTTTCTCACACACGCGCGCACGCACCCGTTCGCGCGCACAGAGATTAATGATTGAGTAATTGATTGATCCAGAGAGAGAGAGAGACTGAGTTTAACGCATCCACGCACATGTGTTTGCTTTTAACATCTGACTGCGGTGTTCGGAAGGAGTTGACTGTTGGGTATATATATATATATTTGGAAAAGTGCAGATGGTCGAGCTTTCTTAAGCTAACCCAAGGGAGGTGGAAATAAATCATATATTTTAAGCTTACGTGAGGAAGATGGACGAAGCAGTAATACTAATGTGCATGTTGCTGTTCGTCTTATTCAACGATATTTGCGTGCGATAATGGGTCTTATCCCAGGTATTGTGTAGGGGTCAGATATATGCAGTCTGTTGTGTGTATTAGGTAAAATGGCGGAGGGAGGTATGTGGTGGAAATAATGATAGTATGCTGTAGTTTAGAGTGATGATAATCTAAATGTAGCTGCGGAGATGGAGGCGAGGCAGGCATCTGCCTAGATTCCATTGAAGTCTAGATTCTATGACTGTTGATGCGGCACAAGAAATTAAAGGAATAAATTGGGTACAAAATACATCTTGCCTTCTTTTCTGAAGGCAAACGGCAAGCTTCTAAGAACTAGGACGTACGTTCGTCCGGTAGCCCTGAAAATCTTGTGCATGTAGACATCTGCTTGTTGACAAAGTCCAAAACGTACATTGGACATCCATTTGGTGTCTGCAAAGAGTACATCAGACATGTCTTGTGCTTGTTAGAAGAGCGCACTGACTGCTGGATATTGAGTTTTGGGGAGAAATGTTACTGTCGTGGCTACCCGCAAGCAGTGAAAGAGGCAGTATTCATTTGAAGTATTAGATGTGTGTGGGTGAAGTGTTTGCAGACAAATTATGGCTTCAGGATGTGGATGGTCCGCTTCAACAAACAGAGGAAGTAGAAAGCTGCAGTGTGGTACCCAGAGGGAAAGATTACTAAGGTTTCCAGAATCATATGAAAGAGATGTACGTTAATGTTGGAAGTATGTGCTCACCTGCAGGTGGTGTCATGCAGGTAGGTAGTTGGTGGTGTACATACCTGCTTTTAGATGGGTCATGTTAGTGGTACTTATACGTGTCCAAGGTTAGTGAGAGGTGTCAGTCACCCTCTTCCCCGCCCCGTCTTCATTTATCACGGTGTCTCAGAATAACATTGTAAAGAAAAACCAGATGCAATTTATTGTATTGATAGAAACATGGCATCCGGGGGAACCAAGACTCTAAGACTTGCAGTTTTATTTTTCATTTACTCGTGCTCCATCCACCCCATCGGTCTTACAGAATGTCAACACGTGACACCGATGATGTATCCAAGGACTGCTGAAATGAAACAGTTTAGAGTAAGACTAGAGCAGACTAAACTTTGCAACAGGAGTATGATGGCGCGAGTAGGCTGACGAGAGGTGCCGTCTTAGTGCCTGTTCCGCTAACATGTCTGCGCACACTGGGTTTTCGAGAGAAAAGAGAGAGTAGATGATGTCGTGTGTAGTGGGACTTTTATAGTAGATTCCGGATTTTGTGATGATGTTTTCCGTCGTCGTCTGTTTAACCTGCAGGTGCTGCGTATGATCACTAACTTTGAAGGAAGCACATTGAAGCTGTAAACAAACGGGAAAACGCGCTTAGGGAGACCTTGGAAAATGCTACGGGTTTGATCCATTTTCATTGTACGAATAAAAATAGACTACAAGTGCAGAAAAAACTTCCGTAATCCAGCTGGATTACTTGTGCGTGAAATGGTGCAGTTCGCGAATTTTGCGGTCTTAATTTTTTTCATTAGAATTCATAATTTAATTTTTTGAACTGGTACAGTTGAAAATCAGAGAGAATCATGCAGCGACATTTAACTTGAGCGGTTTCCCGTGACGATTATACGCTTTCTCGCCGCTAATTCTGCGCTTAAAAAAAAAACCCGCACACCGTGCGCAAACCGGGTCACTTGGCCGTCAGAGCGAAAGAGGCGAAGGAAATAGAGCCGGTGACAGCTGTCCTGTTGAGCGGAGGTCTGAGTCAGCAGCCGTGTCTGTGGCCAACCTGGGCCAGTTCATCACTATCCGTCACGCGCACGTCACGGCCAGACGCTGGGTGTGCGGCAGCGAGACGGTTCGCGCGCCCACCGCTCCGCATGGCCTAGCGATTCACTTCTTCTTGGCAGTGACGTCGACTGTCGCTGGGCTTGTGGTGCACGCTACGGGGGGGGG
>SMGT01010948.1:648984-671157 GCA_004794575.1 Lanistes nyassanus | reverse complement strand
GGGGGGGGGGGGCTAGCCGCAGCGAAGCCCGAATCTTGAAAAGTATGCCATAAAAACTGTCCAGCTGTTGGGATTTTATATCCACAATTTTCATATTGCCACAGGCGATTTGTATGCTGGGGGCGGGGGTAGGCGTTGTTGTTTTATTCGCGCATCGTGTTGTGGGCTATCTTGCGACAGAGGTGTCTGGCACTCGAGCTGAGGGATTTTATGGTCCTCATAAACAAGTAGCCGCCGGCAAACCCCACATAGTTCACGAGAGAAGAAACCGCATGCTGATCAAATGACAGGATCTAGGAGAATATATAGTGCGGCTATGCATGGGCCAGCGTTGAAGTAGTGTTAACAGATCCAGATCACCTGCATGTAAACGAAGGAGCTTGCATTGCGTTTCACGCAGAACGCCCGAAGGTGCACTGCGCGGGTCGACTGGGAAACCCCGGAGGGAAGGTACCGGAAGTGGGTGCGTTGCCGGATGGTCAGTGAACCCCGGTTCTTGCCCCCTTGATATCTAATATTGTAATTATCTTCTCGATGTCTTGACCGTTTCTTTCTTTCTTTGATTGAGGAGGTTTGAGAGAGGACATTCAAGCAAAATATACCAGTAATGATGAAATTACATCTATATGTGGAATCGGGGTGCCAAAATTATGTACAGATATTTGTCGACAAAACTGAACCACGTTCATCAGATATTATTCTCTGTTGCTTGTTCCCCCCCCCCCCCCCCCCCGTCTCTCACGCACGGGGATGTATTTAAGGGCGTCGGTTTGATGTTTTTTTTATAAAAAAAAAGAGTTGTTTAAATCCTCTTCCCCACCCCTCCCCGACCGCCTCGGTGGTCTGTCGGTTAAGGCGTCCGGAGCGGGAGGTCGGCGGTTCGCGCCCCTGCCAAGCTGCCCTGCTTCTATGGAGAACAATACTAGAACTATCGTGACTGGGTGGGAGTGAAGCCTACGTTGCGGCAGCTGTCGTAGTGTGGCAGCTCTTATCTCAACATCGCCCTGATATACACCTTGTTTGCGACGGGACGTTAAGCAACAAAAACCAACCCATCCCCTCCCTCCTTGTTGCGCTACTTCAGCGTCCCACAATTTAGCTACCCGTTATTTCGTCAGACCCCCCCCCCACACGTCAACAGTTGTCTGACCCAGTAATATCCTTTTTATTGCTTACGCTTGAGTTGCGGGTACTTTTCAGGCCCGTTTGACTTTCGCCTCACCTGAAAGTCATGCATGTATCAATGTAAAGGCGGTGAAAAGACGATAATACCCAAATAATACCGTTTTTCGCGTTTCAGATCTGCAGGTATTCATATTTTAAATAACGACCAAACGTGCGACACGCAAGAGGCTATAAAGATCACCGGCTGAACCGTGCACTTATTAAAACTACCGTAATGCGCTGATATTTATAACTTATTGTGCTGTAGCGGCTCCAGGTGTAGATACCCTTTCATGGGGTGTTTTGTTCCGCAGATTTCGTGTACACAGACGTGTGCCTGTCACGTGCTGTACCAAACTGCGCGGACAACAAACGCTGGTATTCATTACAAAATATTTGCCTGACATCCAATCCTTAAGGTCGCTGATGACGGCGCGTCCTGAGAGGTTGCAAAAGGTGACTACCCGACATGCAGGATAAAGAGGGGGGGGGGCAGTAAGCCATCCAAGATAGGAGTGGGGGGGGGAGTAGTTGGTGGGATGAAGGGGCTGGAAGTTTATTTGGAAATAGAGAAGGAAATGTGACTAATGAGCCCAATTACAGCTATGTGTACATGTCAGCAAGACGGTACAAGACGGTATCAAAGTCACCTTGCCGACTTAGAAAGTCGGCTTTGCCAAACATCAGTATGGGCGGGGGCTGGGGGGGAGGGGGTAGGGTTGGGGGAGTGCACTTTGTTGTAGTGCTCTTCTGACATTGAGATAAACAATTGGTGATGATAACTATAATACTGTGAAGAATGCATTAAATTTTTCGTAGCTTGTGGTGAACATTGTGTACCCGATTCTGTCCGGTCATTTGTAAAACACTTAAGGTAATGTAAGATAGGGAAATATTGTAACCAGTTTTCTGTTGAGATTGCATGGATTAGATGATTTTGTTTATTCACATGGCAGTCTTGGATCAAAGCACATTCATGGATGCTTTTTGTAATTTATACTCTTTGCCAGCATATATATGTGTTTCTTTTGGACCTTTTTGCAGATAACAATAAATGAAAACTGACATTGAAGAGACAGTACATAGTGATATCTATGAATCATTAATGCCTTTTAGGATTCCCTGTTTGGTGTTTTGTATTTTCACTCAGCTCCAGTGCTGACTTCACTAGCATAACATTTCATATTTGACAACCATGAGAAATGAAGAAGCAGCACTTTCACTAGCAGCATTTGACAAGAAACTATTGGATGGAATATAAGTGCCACAGAGAAACCACACTCTCTGCCTCTCCCAGCCCCCCCCCCCCAGTCGCCCCTTCGTTTTTGGCTTTTTTCCCTGCTGTCTTGATCACTTTGTTAGTGGTAAAGTATAGAGCAATGTGCAATAAAATGTAGTTTACAGGCAACAGTTTTTACCCTTTTGTGGATACAAAATAAAGCAAACGTTTATTCTGTGTGGTTTTGGATAGGAAAAGATGTACAGGCGTGCAAAGAACATCTAGCTCATGAAACAGAGGGAAACCTGAAACCACGGATTAGCTTTCACCCCTATGAATTTCTTTCAGATGTAGCTTTTTTTAAGTTTCAAAATGTCTGGTCTCACCTCACAACATAAATTTGATTTGGATAGTTTTAGTCATGATTAAGGAGTAGTAATTTTTTGCCCTTGAGTTAATTTACTCGTGAAAGTTGTGACTGAAAACACTGTAATGTTGTAAGTGTTGAAATGTAGCTGTTTGATACAAATGTTTGAAAAAGGAAAGGCAGGCATGCATGCAGTTGCATTCACATGCACACATACACCAGATTTTCTTTGCCTGTAATATGATTTATTTTATTTATATTAGATGCTGTTTTTCTGAAATGATGTCTGTCTGCCTATAGAAACATGGTTTCCTCATGTGTCTCAGAATTGTTCACGGCAGGTGCTGTTTCCAGTGTTGAAAGATATCCAGAAACATTAAGGATTTTCGTCGCATCTCTTTTCTCATCAGTTTGAAGACTTACTTTGACCCTTATTCATCATATGGGCAATTGTACTAACGGGAAATATTTCTGCCCACCTCTTGTACGTGCAGCAAACATTGCTGAGGTCTGGGCCTTGTTGTGTACTGCAAAGCGCTGGGGGATGGGAAAAACTGCAGCTGTGTAAACATGGGCCAGGAATTGTTTTGAAAGCCCATAGCACTAGTGTATACAAACAAAGACTGGCACATGATTGGCATGTCCTGTCAACAACAACAAAGCCACTGCAGGCACCACTGGTCTGGCCATTTGCATGGGCCTGCTTACAGAAGCAGCAACACATGCAGTGGTATGAAGACTGGTGTGGTTGCTGGCGTTAGTCCTGGAATTCTAATCTCAAGACAAAGACGGGTTTGGAAGAAAATATCTGCCTGGTGTTTGCCATGAACATGATTGTCATTCCTCCATGACAAGCAGTTATGCATTAATTGAAGAGAAAGAGAAAGTACATGCATTTCTATGGACGTTTTCCCTCCAGGTCTTCTGTAGCATACAGGGTGATTGTACGTGATATCATCAGTTACTATAAATACTAGGCAAAACATATTTCACACCTCCACTATGTGCTACCTGCTGAGGAGCTTTAATTCTGTTACAGATTCCTGGCAAAGGGACACCTGTGCCTGTGCTGTCAGGGGCTGCTAAACGCAAAAGCAAACCACAGGTTGACCCTGCAGCAGCAGTTGCTGCCGCATTGCAACAGACGCAGCAGCAGCAACAGAATCTACTAATGCTTGCTGCACAGCAAGGTCTGACCCCACAGCAGATGCAGAATCTCCAGCAACAACTGATTGGCAGCTCACAGCAGAGTTTGCTGCAGCAGCAACAGACCTTGATGCTACAGCACCAGGTGAGTTACATCTGTCACTCACATCTGACAGTGTAGAGCACCCTGAAATCATAAGTCAAGCCTGACCAGGCAGAGTACTATGTAAGCATGTCATGCCTGACCAAACAAAACATCAAGCACAAGACACACCTGACCAAACAGCACTAAGCACAAGTCACACCTGACCAAGCAAGGCACTAAGCACAAGTCACACCTGACCAAGCAGAGCACTAGCTAAGCACAAGTCACACCTGACCAAGCAGAGCACTAGCTAAGCACAAGTCACACCTGACCAAGCAGAGCACTAGCTAAGCACAAGTCACACCTGACCAAGCAGAGCACTATCTGAGATGAAGCACACTAATGTTGAGTTCTAAACAGTGCTGTAAACATGTCAGCTGATATTCACCCACCCTTTTTTCTTGTCTTCTGTAAGTTTCATGAAAAGTCCAGATGCAGAAGTGTTGGACTTTTTGTTTTCACAGACCTATTTCAGGACATTTTTGCCTTGAAGGCTGCAGAAACCAACATCTTCTCAGGGATCAGTCTGGCAGAACAGAAAGATAGGTCAATCGACCCTTTCCACCAGTTCTGATGGGCCAGTATTTGTCAGTGCAAAGCAGTGGTGTCCAACATAAAAAATATTATTCTGCTTCTCAAAAATTAAAATCAAATATCTGCGAGAGAGATAATAACATCAAAACGTGCCAGCAACCAGATGACAAAAGTTAAAGAAGACATATCATGATCGGCCGACTTCAGCTTCTGTCAGCCAAGCACTGACTGCTTCACATTTGTATAAGATTTGAAATCATGATGCTAGGTAGGCATTTCTTGGTGATTACTTATTTATTTTTTTGGTCTGTTTAGTGGGGCAGTGCTTCCACCTTGCAGTGATTTTGCATGATTCGCGAGTAAGGAGTCTGGCATTTTGTAGTGTATTCTCTAGGCAAGTGATGTTCTTTTGGCTTTAAATGATATTCCCTTCCTGCCTCACGTGCTAGTAACCTCCTAGCTTTCCATGCACCATTGTAATAGGTACTTCTGCATTGTCTGAGTGGAGTTTTCATGAAAGCAGAGACGTTTCAGTCATCGTATTTTCAGTCATGATCCTCCAACACATCCAACCATTGCATGGTGCACAGCCACCCAAAATAGATGCACTGTTTCCCCTACATGGAATTTTGATGGGACATTTTCTGATTTGATGCGCCAATGGCGCAGGGCGTGTTGGTAAATTGATCCCTGTCTGTTTCTGATTTTATTCAACTTTAATTACAAGTATTATAAGAGATATAAAGATCAAACTAAAAATAACAGTATTGTGGGAATACAAACACATTACTGGTTTGTTAAAACTATCATGATTCGTCAAATATTATTTAAAAGGAAAGTCTGATATTTAGAAACTGCCTCTAAACAGCTTCCAAAGATGAATATGATGATGAACATGATTAAACACAAAGCTGATGTAGTGTAACTCATTGCACCACTTCAATTTTAAATGTCCCTAACAGCAGCTAGAATTTGCAAGCACAAATAGATTTTGATCTTAAATTATGGTCCACTTGTTTACAAAGATTTTGATTGCTCTGTAATATTTGACTGTTGCAAATTGAATGTTAACTGTGCATCAATTGTGGAGATAGCAGTGCATTTATCTGGTTGCTGAGAAAATCTATTGCTTTTAGAGGGGGAAAAAGCTTTCTCTGTAATTACAATGGAGTAATTGATTTTTTTCAAATTAGCAACAGAAGTTGCAAGAGCAAGCTTTGCAACAACTGCACGAACAGCTGCAGATGAACACCCTGCAGCAGACGCAACTGCTGCAGCAAGCGACGGCACCCAGCATAGGAGGCAGCGCGGACAAAGGCAAAGGGAACAGCAAATTGGTGCAGCAACAGCTTCAGTCGCTAGCCGTTCAGCAACAGCAGCTGGTGCAGCAAATACAGCATCTGCAGCTTCAGCAGCGGCACTACCTGCTGGCCTGCCTGGTGCAGCCCTTTGGCATGCCTCAAGGTAAGGTTTCCTTCGCTTCGGTTTCTGGGCTGGGTTACCAGGGATCCGTATCGCCTGTCTGGCTGCCCATTCGTGAAGATGGACGTAAAATACAGGGCGAACGGCCCTACGGCCGGAAGTGCAGGCACGAACGCGTGTGCAACCCTAATCGGGGCCATTCCCTTTAGTTTTGACGCGGCGCGCGCGGAGTAAACCCTAGATTTTCGCGCAAGCGTGTCGAAGCTGCGGCTACATGGGGACTGCAGCAAAAGTTCTGCAGTCGACTTTGATTGGGAATCGTGGGCTCAGGCTCTGTAGCAAATGCAGCAGGAAGAACACCCTGGAAAATCAGAGCTCTTCATAAACCCTTTGTGGACTATTCCAAGCTGTATGCCGGTGCTCATATACCTTTCATGGAATAAATATCATGGGCCCAAAGTGAACTGGGGGTGGGGGAGGGCGGCGGAGGGCTCTAACGGCGTGAATTTCTCTAGAACTGATTGTATTCCGCACTGCCAAGGCCGTGTCTCATTTTTTATACATGTTAAATTCCTCAGCCCGTTTTACCCACCGGCGGTTCTGGGTTCTTTTGTGTAAAAATGACAGCTCCCCACCTCCCACCTTGCAAGCTGGTCAAGGCTTGTTTTCCATGTTTTTCTTGTTTGTACATAAAATTGCCAGTAACCGTTGTACGGGCCTCGCGAAGCCAAAAACATGATTTTTTGCACGTTCCTTTCTAAAATGGTTAGTGAATTTTAAAATGCGTTGTTATGACTATCGTCCATGTGCAGAGCGCAGAGCTCCGCACAGGTGTGATGCGATGTTAACAGTGCGCAAAACCACGGAAAGTGTGTGGGGGGGGGTATTTGTTGCTTAACGTCCAGCCGCAAACTATGTACATATCAGGACGGTGTTGCTTAGACAAAGTTAACGTGCTGCCACACGTGGGAATAATGGCGCAACACGGGCCTCAGTCCCACCCAGTCACATTATACTGACACCGGGCCAACCAGTCCTAGTACTGTTCCCTGTAGTGCCAGGCAGCTACTAGTAGCAGGGCAGCTACTAGTTTGCCAATTTTTAAGTCTTAGGTATGACTCGGCCGGGATGCGAACCACCGACCTCCCGCCTCGGAAGCGGACGCCTTAACCAGTAGACCACCGAGGCGGTCACGGAAAGTCGGAAAACAGTGTGTGGCAGTCGCGAGAGCATTCTTCTACAAAGACGACGAGTCGGACAGATCTGCTAGCTTCAGGCGACTTGGTCTTAATCGCTCGACTTTGTACTTTCGCGCACAAGGCGCGCGCGCGCGCGAGAGAGGTTTTCGTTCAATTTAGTGAACTGAAAGCAGGTCGATTGCTTCAGACGAAAGCATCTTTTACAGAAGAACGTAAGCAGACTGAGGTGTTAACGCAGAGTTATTATAGGCCAGATGTATGGGGTTTTGTCTCTGTGCGTGCTGTCTCATGAGCTTACCATTATGATTAATGTGGGAAATGAACAATGACTTAACGAGAAGTTGGAGAGAGAGAGAGGCCTTAGGTCTCCTCATGCAGTCTTCTTCGAAGGTAGCAGATGGATGTGTACTGTAAGCAGACTCGTTGTGCAGGAATTTAGTTTTCTAACCAAAATGCGTGGAATTGCTTCTCGGTGTTTGTTTTGATCAGAACATTCCCCAGAAAAAAGGCGTGAGGGGAAATGTTGTACACACAAATGCCACACACAGACGTACAGTTCCCAGACCAGCAGTGGTGAGGTGCTAGCGAGGCACTTAATTACAGACAGCATTTCTTTGAGACTGACCAATGGTCCTGAACTGGCCAGCATCTCTGTTCGTTTCCCCCATCCGGTCATAATTGTGGCAGTAAAGCCTGTTCACCCCGTGTATTTTACGTGCAGCTTTACAAGTGGAGAAGGGATTGGTGTTCGTGGCGCCTTTCTGTCCATAATATGCCAGTCAGTTCCAGAGTAGGGCTCACAGATTGTTTTTGTTTAAAGAGTTCTATACTCCCACCTTTAGACTTTACACGGCAAGTTTACTCTTACCTCGAAGTTCCAGAGGGTATGTCTGGATTTCAAGCTGGCAACAAATATGCTTCGACAAGTTAATTGTCACGAAAGACAAGCAAACGCTGTTTCGAAACATCTTTTTTCATTCTAATCTTTCCATGGAAGACAGACTTCCACTCTAAACTTCTATTGCATATGGGTACCCCGGGGTGCGAAATTTCTTTGCGTATTCGGAGTTTGATTGTATGTATTACCCACTTAAGCATACCATGGGGATCCCCACAGGATGAACGTCTTACTTTCGCCTCGGGTTCCGCTCTTGTGTGACTCGGCCTGAAATATGTTGTAGACATTGCGTGTTCATTAAACTCACGTGTTTTCGCTTATTTATTTATTTATTTATTTGTAATAATTGCAAGAGTTTCAAAGTTTCTGATGTCTCTGTATCAGATGGCGGTGTTTTGCGCGCTCTCTCTCTCCGCCTCCTTCCTCCCTAAGACGCCATTTTTTTACGCTTATAGTCAAGGGCTCGTGGGCGGAGAGATCAGTTGCCCCAAATCGCGAGTGGTTAGACCGACAGGAGGAAGGGGAGGAAAAGGGAAAGAGAGGAGACAGTGTGTCAGCGCTTGTGTGGCGTTTATTTACTGATGCGACTAGAAAATGTTTGTGGATACACGAAGCCGTCAACAGTGGAGGGGGTCTCCGTTCCTGCGTAATTTTGACACATTTGGATAAATCCTTCTCTTACAGACACCCGCAGGTTCACTTTTGTCTCCGGTATCCATTCTTATCTCAGATAATCAGTGACGCTTACGGTATTGGTGAATGCAGGATTGTTGTATTGTTCCCCGCATTAAATTTCCACCAGCCCTGTCTGGGATGTGTGTTACCATTTGTCGGCGAGGTTCGCTTTTGCCTTGTATCCGGTATTATGCATATCTCGGATAAGCTGTGACAGGCTTACGGGATTCCTAAAACAGGGTTTGGTATCGTTGCCTGTATTAAGTCTTGACTGCCCCTGTCGTCTGCGCTGTGTTGTGATTTGTCGGCCAGGCCCGATGACTTTGTTATGACGTAATGATGACATTGCGAATGTTGCCAGCACGTATTTGTAGCCTAGGGCAGTAAACTGAGAGGTCGCTGGGTTCAGGCTTGGAATTGCCAGATGTGCATGTGGGAATTACAAGGGGAAGGCGAAGGCTTCGTCACGATATCGGTGGGCGTGGCAGAGCTGTTGTGCGTAAAATACCGAGCACGGCTAGTCGCTAAACTGCTTCTCTTTCGATGACGGCTAAGTGGGCTTTTTTTTTTTACAAGTAAACAATAAATATACGAAGTAGTCCTATAAACGCACCATGTGTTAAACGTAGAATGCACGTTCTCTTTTGTCCTTTAGTTAGCTTCTACTGGTAAAACGCGCGTCTCACAGGACTCTCGTATCAGAATACACCAACAACTGTTCTGTGTAACCACGTGAAAAGCAGCACTCTGGTTCGATAATCCAGTTTTGGTGGAAAGGTTACCACCAGTGCGGTGTCTCCTCACCGCAGTGGAGATGCGTTTGTAGAAAAATCTTCGTCTGCAGTGAAGATTTCGGGCTGGTGCTACTGAAGTCAAATGTTTGCTGAAGACGTCACGCAGCTTATATAGTTTCCGACTATTACAGTTTTTTTGGACATCGTCGGATCGTGTGAGGCAGGCTTTAGCGTGCGATTCGAAGTTGCAGGCTGTTAGCAGGGGTGGCGACTGCCGGGGCAGTGTTCCAGTGAGCACCACCGTCTGCCCTACGACCCACCAAACCTTCCGCCCCCAAGGGGTTGAGAGAATGCGGAAGTCTCCGTCCTCCATATGGCTTTGCTGCTATTGAAATGTGTATCTCACCTGAGGATTTGGGAATGAAAAGCATTGCAAGGAAAGGACAGGCTTTTGGGATTCAAGAAGTAGATAGCGTTAAGCTATTTTTCGTGTATTGAATTCTTCAAGATCAGTACACATCCCCAGCACCATTAAATCTTCGAGAATCTTTAATATCTTTGTTATTATTGTTTTTGTTGTTGTTAGTGGTGCTGCTGGTGGTGGTAGGAGCGGCAACAAATGAAAGATTTAAAGCGACACTGTTTCGCAAGAATTGGACGCTAACGTGCCATGATCGTGCACCCGTTCAGGTGCAGCAGTTGAAACAGCAAAAAAAAAAAAAGTGTTGCTGGAATGAGAGATGCTTGTAGTAGTTGTACATCCTCTCATGTTTCTTGCTCTAACAAGCTTTACAATAAGTTATTGATTGCTTTGTTTTGTTACTTTAGGCGCATGGGAATTGACGTTTTGACCGAAGGATAACGAATACTTTTTGGCTAAACACAGACATTGCAAGTAGACTTTAAAAAATTGCGTCTACAGCCTGCGTTTGGGTGTTACTATTGTTTCTTGTCCCTCTCATTTCACACCTTGATTGCTTTCCTTTTCCTCTTGTTTGTAACATTTGCAAAATATAAAAGCGTTGAGGTGCTAAAGAGTGCTCTGAAGCCACCATAGTGGTGTTGAATAAAGCTGGGTGTTTTATTATTTCATTATGTTCGGTAAATCAGCGAGTGCTTTCCGCTTGTATGCATGCCCTGGGAGCCAGTGCTAGGCCTTGTTACATCGTGGCCACACGTAAGTTGCACGCGAAAAACAGAGCGAACAGGCCTTAAGGGCTTCCTACACTTGCAATGCTCTCAACGTTGAGCGAAAACATTTTCCGAGGATTCTCCGTACACGGGCGCATGACACCTGCAACATTTTACCAGCCAGATCGTCACATGATTATCACGTGTTCGCTCTAGGGGCTGACAATAGTAACACTATGGATGATCACGAACAATTTATTCTGACCGCTGCAGCTTCTGCGACTGCATTTACTTTCGCCCAGCAGTCTCAGAAAACAAAATGGAAAAGACGAATGTGGGTTCCACGGTGCATTGCTCGTCGAAACCAGTTGGGAGCACACGCATACGTGTCTTCTACAAGAATATCACCACACGACTCCACCGAAAGCAGACGCTTCTTGCGAATGTCGCACGACAGTTTCGTGACCCAGCCGTCTCGCAATCGACGGGTTAACTTCCCGTACTAAATCTCTGTTTGAATAGTCAGGGGATGTGTTTTCGTATATGCTGGGATGGTGCTGCAAGAGATCAATTAACTGGAAAATCGTTTTTTCTGACCAGATTACTATCAATCGAAGGCCTAACATGATCACGACCAGCGCTAGACCACACCGCACTAAATACCAGGATTGTTTCTGATTGGCTGACACGCTGCAACATTTTGAGCCCCTGCTGGAAAATAGCGCGGCGTGTGATCCCCTAAAATGTTGAGAGGCCTCCCTGAAACATTTTCGCTCAACGTTGCAACTTCCATATATGGTAAACATTGCAGAGAACATTGCAAGTGTAGGAAGCCCTTTACTGCCACTTGTATGCGGAAGAACTGATACCAGCGCTTATGTAAATAGCCCATCTCATGAGCTTTGGTATCTTCCTACACTCAGGGTGCACATAATTTCCACAAGATGCACAGGATAAACAGGTCTTACGGCTGCAGGTATTTACAGAAAAGATATACAGAGCATTACACATCCTACCCCCACAACTTAAGTGATCATAACCGGAGCGTGCTTATGTCCGAAACGTGATACATACACTGGATTTATACAGAACCAGACGGATATCGTGCTTGTAAATGCATCGCCCTTAGTACGACGTGTTTATAAGCAGAGCTCACCCTATGAAGGAGAACGTATAGAGAAATGAAACTCCTAACTTTCAGTGTGGTATTTGTGCAACGTCATGCAGCTTGTGGGGTGTTCCGCGCCCAGCTTTATATTTATTTTGTATGTCTGTTTGTGAGTGTCTGAAGACTGGAAGTATGATTGCCTTGGTTTGGGTTAGGGGCAGGTACCTTGATTTTGTGAGAAAAATAGAAAAATGCGATATGAAGAACAGACTGTTTCTTCTGTGATGCTCCACTTTGTGGCAGCCCTCAACTTCACAGGACTGACGTCTTCACCTCTTTTTCCCTCCACCTGCCCAACCCCTCGCCACCCACCCCTTTTCAGCATCGTATTTACTGGACAGATGATTGCCCACCCCTCCCCCTGCGCGAAACAAAGTGATTATAACTGATTGAGTGGCGGACCCCGACCAAGTCGATCCAAGCTTCCAAGTCTACAGGACGTATCGATCAGTCTTTGTGGTGCCGCCGCAGTCACGGAGCCTTTTGTTTTCCCAGTGATACAGCCAGCGCAGACTCGGACCGAACTTCATCGGCACATGGCGTGCACGGCCACGGCTACACCCATCTGCTGGGTGGATGGGGAGGAGGGGAGATGTTGTCGCAGCAGAGCCCCGGACCCGCCATACCAAACCAACGTTTCGGGAAGGACCGAAAGTCGCACACAAACATGCACCCTAATGGAACGCATGCCAAACTTGTCAGGCAAGATGTTTGAACCCACGTCCTCCTCTGTTTATTCCTCCGAGACGCGGTAATTGTGCAGAAGCCAGTCCCTTCTGGTATTTTTTCTCCCTGTCTTCAAAAGTTGATCGACTCTAAACGACTTTTTGAAACCAGGGAAACGATTTTTTCCTGTCTGTCTCTCTGTGTTATCAGAGAAGAGGGATGTGCTGCGAGTAAATTCTGACGGTCGTTCGTAGCATCAACCTGGAAATTACATGATAGTTATTCCTGGCAGGCCAGTAAACACGGCCAGCAAAATAAATAGCATCTGATCAAAAGCAAAAGTTAATTTACCGGTAATGCTGCCCTCTCGCATGTTATTTTCTTCTGCTTGCTGGAGCTGAAGCCTGAATGAAAGCCAAGGAATTAGAGTGGCCGGCGGTGTGCAGGCCCGTTTATTTAGGGTTTATTGGGAGAAATGTCAGCCTCATTCGGCGGGCTTCTGTCTTTGTTTACCATCAGCAAAAATCATTCCCTTGCTGGGGCCAGAAATTAACTTGCGATAAATATGAGTCCGCGGATTGTTGACAGGGGAAATATGTTTTAGTTTGAGGAAAATACCAATATTTAGTATTACTCAACTCAAGCCCAGCAAGAACGGGCGGCCGGCGGAGACAAATTCAATCAGAGCTTGTCCATGCTTGTTTGCCTTGGATTCTATGAAAACACTGACGGTGCAGGCCCACGAAAATTCCTTTATACTGTTCCAGACCTGGGCTGACCCTCCAATCAAACATGGCCGACAGTCCGATCGGCCCCGTGCCTCGGACCATTTCCCCAGCTTCCTTTTGACGTGGCCAAGATCTCTCGATACCCTATTTCCTCGGCGAGCGCCCCACATTTTGCAACGCTTTCATGTTATTGGATAACGGGCCGTACCCTTGATTGAGTCATCATGGCGGGCAAACACAAAGCTACAAGTTGCCAGGGGTGTTTGCTTTTCTCATGAAGTTCCTTGCCCTGGCGGTATATACCCAGACAGGGGAGAGGGAGATATATACACATAAACTACGGCGGCCCCTGTTTCTGCAGCGGCCAGCGGGTCTGAAGGAAATGGTTAAAAGGGGGATTTGGAAACTTTCTCTCGGTACTTGTTGGGGCAGCTTTTAAACAGAATTTGGCCGAAGCGACTGGTACAATTGCATGATCGTCATGCATATTGCCGTTCTGTTCATGACGTGCACGCATGCACGCACGCACGCGCGCGCGCAAACACAGAGGGAAGTGAGGGAAGGAAAGAGAGCAGTGATTAGAAAAGAAGGAATAGCGCTCAGATAAGGTTGCTCCGTTCCCAACCCCGTCCATTAGTTTTTCCACTTTAGTTATGGCCGCCGTCGATGTTTATGGAGACTGAATTATTCACATATACACATCGGTTGCTGCACTGGAAACGGTAAACACTGTGCTGGTAACAAAAATATTTTTCGGGACAGGACAAGGAAACTTTTTAAGAAAAAATTGCCTTAAAACTGCTATCCATCAGAGTTTGGTCCCGAAACCAGGTTGGCCAGCAAACAATGAAACAACATTGGCCGCCCTTCCAGCGGGTTTCGCAGTGTTTGGACACGTGCTTTGTGTGAGTCAGTGTGTTCCGCGTTGAAGCACCTCTACCCGCCGCTTTTCGCAAGAGAACGAGCTGGGCGCAACGACGACTGTAATTTGCGTACACACCTCGCCCTCCACCCGAGCGTCGGGCTTAGCACTTCCAGATAAGAAAGGGACAGTTAGGGGGGTTTAAGCAAGGTGGGCTAGGTGTCTGGGTATAGTGGGTGTGCTCCTTGCTGTGCCATCTTCACCCCATCCTCCTCTATCCGTCACGCTCCACCAGCGAAATCTACTGAAAGAAAAATGTAACTAAAGCAAGTTTGGATTTGTTGTGTGCAGTATTTCGGTGCGTTGTTTAGGAGCAGGGCTGCTGCTGATGGCAGGGTGGTCAAAGCAGAAGGCAAGGAGGCGGGATGATTGGGTGGAGGGTGGGAGGGGGAAAGTGGGGAAAGCTAGGTATTGCTGATGAGATAAAAGCCTGGGTCGGAGACCGTGTTTGTGCAGTCTTATTCCGCTGGCGAGGTGCCAGCACTATTTATAATTGATTTGTTTACATCCATGTCACCGGCCAGAATTGTTTACACAGTTGCAGCTGGCTGCCTGCCATCTTGTTTAGCGTTGGCAAACATAAACAGTCCCAGGCCGGGCAAACTTTCGGAGACCCCCCCCCCCCTCCGCTCCTCACTTACGGTGCAGGCAGATGTGTCCTTTATCTCTCTGGACAAACACCATGTTCCACATCCCAGCACCTTCTGGTGCATGCTGCACGGCCCAACGAGCACGGACAAACTGGTCCCCAGGACGAAGAAATGTCTGTGGTCTACAGGAACGACGGTTGAAACTGTGAGGTCCAGGGTGTGTGAGGATGGGGAGCGCAGAGTAAGGAAAGAACGTTTATTTTACACAGACACGACGCCAGCGCTGAGACTCGTGGGATGAGTGGGGCTGGGGCAGCAGGGTGGTAGTTGTGATGGTAGTGGAGTTTGCTCGAGGGTGGATGTGAATTGGGAGCGGGGAAGGGGATGGGGAAGGGGTGAAAAAGTGCATTTCAGTGCCCCCTCCCCCCTCGTCAGATTTTCGGCAGCTCGCCCTTTCGCGTGCATCAGCGCTTCATCGTGGATTGCTTTAAAAAGGTGCATGCAAGGCTAAAGGCGTGGGATGGGGTGGAGTGGTTCGGAGAAGGGATAGTAGAGTGAGCGTTTGGGAGGGGGAGGGGATGAGGAAAGAGCACTAACTTGACCGACTGCAGCTAAAAGTCTTTGGCGAAATTTTAAGTGCAGACATCCAGCGTTAGCTCACCAAGATGTACTGCTAGGGCTTTCTTCTTCTTTTTTTTTTAAAGGGAAGTGGTCTTCTATATTGTGCTCCTCGGAATATCCAGATTGTTTTTTCTTGTCCTGCTGGTTTGGCAGCGGCGTCAGATGTAAGTGAGAATATGTTTTCGCGTCTATCACCAAGTAGCATGAAACATTAAATGTTATTTGTGCATTGACAGTAAGAGCGGGAAAAGGTAGAGAGACGAAACTTGAAATGTGTAAATGATTCAGATTATTTTGGGGTCGCAGAGGTTGTCTAATATATTTCGTTGTAAGTTTATTCCTGTGTGAGTTCAATTAAACATCGCGAAAGAGGACAGACTCAGATGAGACGGCATATTGAAGTACTGCTACGGTAAAGAATGGAGTACTACTGCACGAGAGAAAACAGTGTGAAAGATAGAGCGCGTGCGGTAGGAAGGCATTGGGAAAGGGTCAGTCGGCGAACTGCGGTGTTGTGGCATGTCCGTGGCATGCGTTTCGTTACAGTGTATACTCCACGGTGTTTGCGGTGTAGCAAAAGACGGCGTCTAGGGAAAAAGATAGCGAGTGGCGGAGTGGGCTTATGTAAAAGGTGAGATGGCGGTATGGGGAAGAGACGTCAGGAAGGGTCGGTCACTGCAGTGTTCTGGCATGTCTGGTGGCTTGTCTGTGGCAGGTATAATGTCGCCGGCGGAGATCCAGCAGCTGTGGAAGGAAGTGGCTGCCCAGTCTGGCCTGGAGGACAACGCTCTCAAGACCATGAACGGCGTGACCCTGCCCACCACCCCCTCCGCTGCCGCCAACGGACAGACGGGCCACCTGCACGTGCCCAGCTTCCTGACCAATGGCGTTTTTCCATTGGACGGCTTCAGTTTACCTGGTAAGTGCACAGTCGGGACTCATTAGGGAAGAGAATGTACAGGGGACCTGAGGCTTTGGGTGGGTATAGGGGAAAGTAAATATTTGGAGCACTGGACAGCGCTTGTCTTATCTGTGTCTGTCTCTTTGTAAATGCCTTTGCCTTTCCTCCTTACCCCATCTCCCCCCACCCCCTCTCTATTTGCCCTTCACCACCACAAGGGTTTATATGGTCCATTTAATGAAGTTCTTATCTGTCTCCCTCCTCTCTCTCCCTCTCCTATATGTATATATATCTTTTGTCCTTATCCTTTTAAATTTTTTCTTTTTCTTGTGGCCATTTCTCCTCAGTGGGCAGCAGCTATGTGTTAACAATGACTGCTGGCCCTTTCCGATGTGACCAGGGTTTTGGGGGCATGTTTCAACAATTGTAACAGAATAACCGTATGGCCTAGAAGGGTGAAACCAACTGATTTTTGAAGACAGAAACATACTTAAACTGTATTTCCATTTGTTTCCCTTAGACCACTGTCCGCAAGGAACATTTGAATTTAGGAAGTGTGGGTCGCTGCACAACGCCCCTGGCCTATATGGATGGGGCGAACTCCAAAGCCCCTTGCAGTCATTGTGCTATTATTCAGTTGCCCTTAAAACTCTTTCTCCCTCTGAGAGAGAGAGAGAGCTCATCAGACTGTCATTATAAAAGTGAATACTATTTTTAAATGCCAGTTACACACTTAAGCAGTGAGTAGCAATGAAATTACGGAAGATTTGAAAGAATGAGCAGTTGTGATCCTTCTGAAAAAGATTTTAAAAGATATTTTCAACCAGTTTCACTGGTTGAGGTACATATATGGAGATACAGTTTTATGTGCATTTCACAGGTGAGAAAAAAATGACAGAAATTTGATTGGCATATAGCACATCTCTTAATCTCTTATCTGTTTATTTTTTAAATATAAAAGTGCTTTCAACTAGAGTGAAAACATGCTAGCTTTCATGTGACTGAAACCATGACTTCCTGTATTTCATAATCTGAACTCAGTTTGAAAGGATGTTCAAAGGGGCATGGCTGTCTGGAAGTTTGTTTTAACAGATCTTTCGTTCAGGTCTGCTTACAGACGCACTGGTGGAACAATCACCTTGAGAATAAAACAGCTCTCAGTGACATGATCACAAATAACATGCAGTGCCTTTTTAGGGATTTACTTTCGTATCTTTGTGGTTCACTTGAATCGGAAATTAATGTATAGGGGAAACAATAATTCCAGAAAAAGCAGATTTTCTGGCACACATCACACGAACGTTATAAATGTACAACCCCTATGTATGGAGACAAACAGGAAACTATACAACACTGGAGTCTCTAGCATACATTGTGATATAACCAAAATAGTAAGAACCAGACATACAGAATGAAGACCCTAACATTATTATGATGCAGATTTTAAATGTTTTGCTTCAAAAACAGCTTAAATGGATGATTGCTGCATGATTGTGATGCAGCATTTACTTATTTACTGTTAGCTGTTCACCCTTTGTTCAGGGACAAAAGTGTTTCTTGATTTTATCTAATGTAGGCAGATTCCCAGTTAACTTTTTGTGGGGATTTTGTTGTTAAGTTACACTATTCACTTCTACAAAGCTACATTTGCTCAACTGTTTATTAAACAATATTCAGTTTTACGTGAATATAAAGCCAAAAATGAAAAGCTCTGCAGGCTCACCTGCAAGTGTCAATTTTTTTAATGATGTGCACTTTTTGCATACTATATTGTACACCTGGTGCCTGTGTCCAAGAGTTTCCTGCATTGGCTTACAGAAAGTTGTTGCAGGCCTGACAGTAATTCACTTCTATGTGGGATGTTCAGGTTTTATCCATAGGAAATACTGAACTAGCTAAAATGATTCAAATCTATGAACATGGTGGGAAATAATAGAAAATATTTTGTAAGGGAATTTGCCATGGCATAGTTTTGGACACTATTCTGGAAAGAATGAGAAATATATTTATGATGGAGTAGTATAGTGATACATTGATACAGCTCATAGTTAGAGAAAAAAAATGCCTTCAAAGTGCCTGTTCCACATGCTTTGCAAAAATTACATGTAACGCTATTAGGAGTTGAAGCATGTGTATGGAATTTTGCTGGAGGGTTGGCGAGTTCAGCGCACTAGCTTCTTTTCATGAGTATCATATTCATAGGGGAAATGGTGAGAAGGCAAGGCAGGGAGTGGGTCTGGGTAAGTATTTATTCTTGGCAAGCCAGACTTTAGATGGTTGTATTGAGAGCTTCAGTTGAGGAGGGCAAGACAAATAAACACCATATCTTTGGCCTGCTCTGCAGGGAATGTGCCTGGACCCCCAGCAATAACAAAGTCCATATTTACTCACCCTTGTTTGTTTACTAAAGGCAGGCCCAGTCTATTTACCCTGGAAAAATCTGATCGCCAGCATCAACAGGCTTGCCAGAGCGGCCACAAGAAAATAACAATAAAAAGTAAACATCCACCAGAGCCTGCACTCTGCTCAACCCTTGTTTTGTTTACCCAGTTCCCCAGCTACTTTGATATCAGGCAGTTATGAGTGACAGAGCCCTGTACTGCCCATGACTGGTATTTGTTGTCTTTCATTTCCCACCGCAACATATGGCCGCAAGTGCTGTTGAAAGGTTATGCAAGAAGCTCTTGTCCTGGGAAGCTTGTCCTTTCAATGCTAAAACTCGGGTACTAGTGGTAGATGTCCAAGTTGGCAGCTGGATGAGGTTCTGCAGTTGCTCAGGGAGTCCTGCCCTTTGCAGCCAGAACTGAGCCATGTAGAAATTTAAGTTCCATATTGCCAACTCCATTGCAATGGCTCTCTGTGGCAGTAATGAAAAAGAAATGATTCAAAGTTTTTATTTATGTGTTACTGTTAGCCTGGAACCATATCTTTGTCCTGATAAGAAGCTGCTGAATTTGGAAGTGATAATTTTGAAGTTGTTATTCACTGGGTTCAGTAATTGTTATCGATGTTACATTGTTAGACTGATATTCAGCGCCCTCTTCCCCAACTTTTTTTTTATTGATTGATTGATTTTGACATAAGTGTGTCCCCTTCAGTTCGGGGAAGTGGAGTGAGCCCACGCACTGATGTGGAGTTTTGGTGGTAGAGATTTTTGTGTAGTGATTTTATTTGCAGTCCTATGAATAGGAGCCTTTGTATGCTGGGACAGTATTAGGCGAGCATTTGTTCACCATTTTTATAGTAGCTGTTGCACACTATAATACTAGTACCATATGTGTTTTGGCATGGAATTGTATGTCTGAGTGTATTATTATGTGGTGAAATTAAGTGCAGTCTGTGTACAAGTGGCAACACATTAAGCAGTCAACGTTGTGATATTGTGGTCTGCCATCATGAATGACCAGCAGGTAGTCAAAGTGCGATCAGCTTAGACCAGACAGGAGAGAGTGGCAGCAGTAACAGCAACAACATCAACAGCAGCAGCCACAGCAGCAGTAGTAGCAAGACTATTTCCTCTGCAGCGAGTGGAGACCGCACCACCCCCCTCTATCGCCACTGTCTTTGCAAGTGGCCGGGCTGTGACACGCCTTGTGAAGACTATGGGGCTTTCCTCAAGTAAGTTGGAGTGACTAGAGAGTTTCAGAGGGACCTCCTCGCAAGATTATGAGCTTTACTTGAGTTCCTTTTTACTCGAAATGCAAGCAGGGAAGTTAAAAATGGAGATTTAGCATTAAAGGGTGCTGCCAACAGTGCCGGCCCAGTACAGATGCCTGCAAACAGATCAGAATCAGTATGTCTGTCTTGCCCCAGTATCATCACTTGAAAAATCAGCTTGTCAATAACTGATATGGATGCTTAACTGTTTTTTGTGTTAAAGAAATCTGTTATGGTACATAAGGAGTAATCCTTATGAAAATGGCAGTGGCTTTCAGTTTCATTCTTTCACCTGTCGCCTGACATTATAATATGCTTTAGAAGACAACCATGTTTTGGTGCATTATTTTTTGAATGGAAGAAACAAAGATAAAACCACTTTAACTTAACCCATACAATCTGTTTTTAGACAACATTGCCAGAATAATATTCCCTACCGATATTTTTATCTGAGAGCACCCAAACACCAGTGCGACAGTTCTTAACATAGTTGTCATGTCGGAGGAGCTGAAATACATCATGCCAGATGAAGCTAACCAGAAAGCTAAATAGCAGACTCTTATAAAATGTCAGAGTTCACGGCTCCACAGATTTACACTCTTGCATTTTACCATGCCCTTGTCCAATAAAATGTAGCTTGACTGAGAAAGCAGACCACCTTAGTTAAGGATATTGCAATAGGAATCATGGGAAGGTATGACTTAGAAATGTAGTTATGGGTTTTGTGTGTTTTGATCTAGCCACTTCCTCATAAAATAAAAATAGTGAATTTATGGGAAGATGTTAATGATTGTGTGATGATTTAAAATAACTGGCATTAGAAACTGGAGATGTCTCACAGTAATGCAAGTGGGTGAAAACTGGTCGCTCATATGGAGTTTAATTTTTTTTAAATAATTGTTTTGGTGGCCATAAGGACAGACTAAACTCAGAATCTCCATAAAACCCAGAAGCTGAACATTGCTCCCGTCAGCAGCGCAGGTTCCGAGATAAGGAAAATGCAGTGCCAGTGTGCAGCATGCAAATAACCCACTGTGCAGTATTCTAGGTGTTCTTCATTATTGATTGCCTGTCCCATGCTGAAGAGACCAACGACAGAAATAGGTGATTACCTCTGGTGACACCAAACTCTACCTTGGAGCCGAGAGTTCTGGGAGAGATGTTCAAGTAGTTGTAGATTTGATTTTGCCGTCTCCTTCTTAGCTCCATTGACTTTTCAAAAACATACTGCAAGAAACGATTTTCTTGAATAACACTGAAGCAGAAGACTTGCATTGGCTTATGCATGACCCCTTCACCTTCCTTCCTCACGCAGAAGACACAAACATTTGGATTTTTCTGTAGGATGTGTGGATCTGTTGTCAAGTGAAGCAATAATTCATTTCCAGGAAACATTTTTGACTAAAGCAGGCTTCTTACTTCTTGCATGGCATTTATTTTTTTAACCGCTTTAATAATGCCTAGCCAGTGGTGTGCTGCATAATTCTGCATTTAAGTGTACATTTGGCTTAGATGACTGAGTTACGTTTTATATAAGTTTAGTGAATAGTTTTGATAAAACATGCATGGGCTGTTTAATATGTTACTAATGCTGCTTATGTTATGAATGTCCATCTATTAAGAACATCAGGTACAGTTCTTTGTTTCCTTTGGTGCTTAAATTTATAGTATCATTATTACTTTGTGATTCAAAAGACTATTTTCTGATTATATAGGAAAAAATGAAACAAATGGGAAAAGATTTTTACCATTAACGTAAGGTAATAGATTTGCTGGACTGATCATGCAAATTAAATGAGTGACCAATCAAATTAACTTATACCTAAACTATTTCATATAAATAAACAGGAATAAAGTAGTTAAATAAGTCCTGGCTTTTTCTTTTTGACAGGCATCTTAATACTGAGCACCAGCTTGATGATCGCAGCACAGCACAAGCTCGTGTGCAGTTACAGGTGGTCAGTCAGCTAGAAATTCAGGTAAGAAACTGGCTGAAAATACTTATAACATAAAATGAAAGGTAGCTGATGCTTCTTTAGCATAATGTCTAACATCTACTGACCACACCCCCACCCCACCCCACACACACACACACACACTTTAATGACTCACCCAAACCTAGTCATTTCGACAACGGCAACCCTTTGGGTGGGTCTGTTAACATTGGGGCTACTTGCTTGTAGAATTTGTGAATGGAAGAAGTGGTGAACCTACTCCACAACCACCACTGCCAGCGAGGAGGAAGAGACCAACAGCTCCTACCACAAGTCTAGACTTCATTGCCGC
>SMGT01010948.1:602456-648438 GCA_004794575.1 Lanistes nyassanus | reverse complement strand
CATAGTGCTGCAGTATTTTAGGCTGGGGTATAAAACAATCAGAGTCTGTAGTGCATGGAAGTGTCACCATCTTGTCTCCTGCTACCCTTCCCAATTCGTCCTTCCTTCTTTTCCACCGTGTCTTCGTCAGCTTCCCTTGTCATATCTCCACAGCAGAGTGACCAGGACATAGACACATGCTTTCATGGAAAAGTGGTGGTGTCATTTACAAAGCTGTGCAGAATACAGTGCTGAAAAAAGAAAGCAGGCATAAGTCACTGGCTTTTTTTATTTTTTGGTGGAGGGCTACAGCTTAGGAGATGTTTGCTCTTCCGGTCGTCTGTCTGCTAGCATGCCTTCTTTGGGCCATTGGGTTTCCTGCATGCTGTGCACTAGCAGTTTTATTTGCATCAGGAAGTTGTCAACTTTTCATGGCCGCCTTATTTTCCAGTTAGTTTTCCGCATGTCACGAAGGACACACAAAGTGCTTCTTATTTGCTGTAGCCAAGAAAGCAGTGAACCGTGACCCGTTGAAAGTGGGCACAGCTGACTCAGGTGAGGAGGAGGACTGTCTGCAGCTATTTTGGGCTGTGGGCGCCCTGCCTTTGTGGCTTACCTGCCACCTTACCTGCTGACCCCATGCATAAGCCGGCTCAATCATGTCTGACAACCCGGCCACCGTACAGCACCTCTGTACCTACAGATATTGGGAAAAGTGTGTACATGCACTGGATTTCTACCATGCCAGTCTTGAGCAGTTTCCAATGCAGATTACCTTGTAAATGTGTCTGAAACAGATGGGTGGGGCGAGTGGCTCTGGAAGGGTGGTGGGCAGGTGGTTATGGTTGTGAAGCAAGGGAGGGGATTTTTTGAAAAGGCATTGGAGGTTGTGATCCCAACTAATACTTT
The DNA here is from genome assembly GCA_004794575.1 of Lanistes nyassanus. Classification (NCBI taxonomy): domain Eukaryota; kingdom Metazoa; phylum Mollusca; class Gastropoda; order Architaenioglossa; family Ampullariidae; genus Lanistes; species Lanistes nyassanus. The sequence goes on along the minus strand of SMGT01010948.1, from coordinate 647,550 downwards.
TATTTCCATTACGTTTTAATGAAATTCTTTGACTATTAAAAAGATAATAACCGTGCTCATGTGATCATTTATCTTAATGGAAACAGTGCATAATACAACTGTTTACATTATGCATGATAAAAGAGAATGGTCAACATAATGCTGTTGTTTCTTACAAAGAAAGATGATGATATGTGATCATGGGGCTGTCAGCCCATTTACAGAAGCACACATTTGCATTTGATTTTTTTCCACAGAGACAGACTTGTGGTTGTATTATGTATAACCCAGCAGAGCTGATATCAGCATCACAAATAATCTTGTACGCCATATAAATACCTCAGTATCTTCAAAAAATGGCTGTTTTGCACTTTACTGTTCAGATCTATGGAAGCCCTTACAGATAGCATTTTTATGTGCTTATCACATCAAGCATAAACATTAATTTGCATTGAAAGCTTCAGGCAATTTCAGAGGTAGAGTACTGACTGGTTTTATTAGGTCCCAAAACACAATCACAAATACAGATTAACGATCTGAAAGAAGCAACGTGGCTTAAGTGTAGGAGACATAATTTACATTTATTTATATTTTAGTGATCATTTTCCCACTTTTACGACTAGTATTCTTTGCATTAATTGGTTGGTGGAGAAGGTGAAGACATAAGAGGCAATTTCATGTCTGTCTTATTAAAGTAGGTTCCCCTCTCCCCTCTGTATTTATCTCCCACCCCTTCTATTAGCCCCTACTCAGTTTTCCGAGTTATTGTCTGAATGTTTGAAGGAGAAGCAAGGTCTGTAATATAGGTCATGTGAGTTTTCTGACAGATATTGATTTAGAGAGGATGGAAGAGAACACATAGTGAGAGGATGCGTGAGCAAGTTCACCTTGTTGTACCATCAGCCCTGTGGGCGTTTTCTCCCGTCCCAGGTCTCAGATGCGTAAAGGTTGATCTGCACAGTAAGCATCCAGTAAGCAGTGTGATGCATACTGGGTAGGTGTGTTTGTAGAAACGCATTTTATATTGGGGAAAAAATACAAATTATGGTTCTCTCCAGCATCCTCGCTATCTGCTCATCAAGAGAGAGAGACTGTTCTAAGAGTGTAGCAACTGCTGGAGAAGAGATGGGTCGAAGAAAGTAGATGAAGAAGTCAACAGATTTGATGTATATTTTAAAGGTTAAGGACTTGGCAGAGGCAGCTAAGCATGCAGTATTGATATTTGTCTTTATGTGTGTGTGTGTGAGAGAGAGAGAATGAGAGAGTGTTTGTGTGTGTGTGTGCACGCATGCGTGTGCATGTGAGTTTACCAACATTTACTGTCTGTTGCCATCTGAAAGACTTTGAAATAATCTTCATTATTTACCTTGCAAAATAAACAGTCTGTATCACACTTCCCTCTCGAATGTTCCTGATGGTTAATGACACATTTTAGGGACTCAAGACTGTCAATGTGGGTGGGTGTAAATATGTGTATGTGTGGGAGAGACAAGAGAGTGGGAGTAATGAGGAAGGAGAGAGTGGGATAGAGAAAAGGGATTTCAAGCAGTGCTTGTTCCTAATAATGAATGAATTTACACTTACAAGAATGTAAGTTTAGCTGAGTGGGGGTGACACCGAGCAGCCTCTTGCTGGCTTCTGGAATGTTTTGACTGGACCTTGCATAACAAGGATCAGTGGATGGTTCTGACAGTATGGAAGCCAGGAGTGAGTGGACAGGAGAGACACTTGTGAAAAATCCTGGCCTGTTCAAATAGTTATACAGCAGTCTTCTGATGGTGTGTCTTTAACTGCCAGAAGTATGCGTTGACCATCAATCCTCAGGACAAGATCACCTTGATTGTGGTTTAGACAGCCAGCATATAGCACTTTATCATCAAAGTGGAGACAACAACTGGACAATCTTAACATGAGTTACATCGGAAGTAGGGCTCTACCAAAGGAATGGGGTTTTTGGAGTTGCATATAATGGGAGCATGGAAATACTCTACATTTATTTCCTTTGATGCAGGAGATGTTCATTCACTTGATTGGAGAGATATTGAGAGAGAGAGAGAGAGGCAGGAATGAGGCATTTTGAGACATTTTTTTAGACTGGAGGAAGATAGAAAGTAGGTTAAGATCCTGCAGCCATCTTGACCTGAAGACCTGGCATTATCATAAACATTGTGCATGTATTATTATTTCAACAATATAATTATATTGGGTAATGCATTTTTAAGAGTGTGTATGCTGACGTAGTAGTGATCGTGATTTCTGACGGGAGTAGCTCTTTGTTTCTGTTGCAGGTGACAAGAGAGAAGGAGCTACTGCAGGCCATGATGCAACATCTTCACATGAAACCTCCGGGTGCTACAGCTTCCTCTGGGGCCAGCTTGGCTGCATCATCCACAGGATCATTGTCTGTAACATCATCATCTACCTCTGTTCCTCTACCAGTGCCCCCTCCTTTACCTTCCCCAGTCAAGATGCCTGTGGAGCCAAAATCTGACCCAGTATGCAGCATTTTTTAACAATAATTTTCTAGAGATGACAAAATAATTATTAGAAGATTCATTTCTTTCATTTTTTGTAAAGTTTGGTAGCTACCGTTAGCGATGTAGCTCCCCGAATCCTTTGTTTTTCTTTTCAAGTTACTTTAGGAAAAAAATGTCACTTTTTGGTTTAAGGCATGTAAGTAATTGTGATAAATGCAATAAAGAAGAGACTTCCTCTGTGTGAACGTAAAATATCTTGCAAGTGAACATCTCATTTCCACCCTGGAGCCACATTGACATGGGATAATTTCTCATTTCAGAGCACTCCATTACTGCCGAAGCACACCCTGCTTCCGCCTTTCACAGCATCTCCCTTCATTCCTAACGTTACCATGGTGACATCCCCTATTGTTCCTATTCCTCCGCCTCCCTCCAGCCAGCCCCCGCTGTTGCTAGCACAACCACCACCACCAAGTGCCAGCTTGCTGTCTCAGCACAGCGCTCTGGCAGCCATTAGCAGTGGTAATGGTTGTAACAGTAGTAATGGGCCCAGTATCAGTAGCAGTTCATGTGGAGGGGGTCCAATCCGCCGACGGGTATCAGACAAGTGCAATCTTCCTATATCAACAGGTGAGGATGTTTTGATTACACAAAATTGAAGTTTTCATTTTGAATTTGTCTCATAGCAGTTACATTCTGCTTGCAGTTTATGTGATGTATAGCATAGGTAAGTCAGGGATAACACTGTTGTTTCACTTCACTGGTAGACTGATTGATATGTTGATTTTTTAAAATTATTCCTTTTCAGTTGTATGAGTATTTTAGAATATTATATTAATTCACTATGTTTAAGCGAGACTCTTCTTTCAATTTTTCTCTGACAGAAATTCAGAGAAATAGAGAATTTTATAAGACCACTGATGTTCGACCACCGTTTACCTATGCTTCGTTGATCAGACAGGTGAGGTCCACTCAGCAGTGGTCACTATAAGTCTTGGTCCTTTTAAACCATGGCAATCCTTTAGAAACTCGACAACTTGACATTTCTATCACAGTTTGATGTGCATCTTTAATTGTGATAAATGAGAAACGTTACAGTGTGGTTTCATATTCCTTTCTACAGATGCAGGAACAGTCTTGAGATAGCTAGAGTTTGTGAAAGAAAATATATTCTTCACCACTTTTTGAATCAAGTTCACCTAGTCAGATAGAATTATCCTTGGAAACGTCCCACTTTGTGCAAAGTTACTACATGTGACTTGAGCAGCAGGCCTGAGCAGGACAGACATGGACCCATGGAGACAGCAAAAATAATAGTATAGGGGTACTTACTGAGAAATGTATGCTGGGTCAGATAGCTCAGTCAAACCTTTTATCTTTTTATCTTTTATATCCATCATTTTTATCCATTCTTTTTATCCATAACAGGCTATTGTTGAGTCGCCACACCGCCAGCTGACTCTGAATGAGATTTACCAGTGGTTCCAGGCAACCTTTGCTTACTTCCGGAGAAATGAGGCTACATGGAAGGTACATATGGAATGCTTCATAGTGCTATGCCTTAACACTGGCTCAGACATACAAGCAAGCAAATCAACATACTGTGTCTGCAGGAGATATGCGTGCAGTAAAACTCTGTTTAAAAGAAACTGTTTTTTTTAACACGAAGCAATATTGTCAAATCTCTTAATTTTTCTACAAGAAATTGGAGAGATTATATGGGTACACCTTCCCTCCACCTCCCCACTTGCACCACCACTCGTCATCATCTGTCCCATAGCTTTGGAGATGGTTGGGGTACCAGTGATAACGTGGCAACCAGCTTTCTCCATTTCTGTGTATCCTTTGTCAGTCTCTGGTTCCCACAAAGGTTAGATCAGTCCACTCTTGGATGTTGTTTTCCCATCACTTGCTCCGTGCCTCTTCTTCTTCCTCCCTGTACTGTACCTTGCAGAATGGTTTTGCAAGTCCTGATGATCTTGAGCTGTGCCCGTACTATTTCAGTTTGTGCTTTTTCACAGTGGTCATCAGGTCTTCATATGGCCGCTCCAATGGCTTGGTGTATTCTTTCGTATCACCTCACTGTGGTCTTTATATGAGATAGAGAGGACCTTTCTGAAACATCTCCGAAACATATGAGGGGATTAACCACTGTTTCCCCTCCAGACTAGATCACTTCTGCTGTGATGTTGTCTATTCCAGCTGATTTCCCCTTTTTTCAGTGATTTAATTTCTGCCTCCACTTCCTTGAAAAACATGGGGTGACCATGCTGGTTGCTTGGTTCTAATCGTTGAGCATGCTTAGATCTCCTGTGACTCTGTGGTTATACAGCTCTGTACAGTACTTGTGTATCTAGTGAGGATTTCCTGGTTATTTGGTGAGATGTTTTCCTGATTTGTCCCAGACTTGCCCTCGTCTTGTGCTTGTCAGGTTCTTCACTGTTTGACATGACTTCTTTGTATTGCTCCTCTTCCAATTATTTTCAATTTCACTACTCTTCTATCTGTTTTTCCTTTGCTCTTTTCATGGCTCTTCTTAACTTACTGTTGCTTCTTTGTATTGTATTGCACTGTCTGCATCCTTGTTTTTCAGTTTTCTTTATTTGTCACATGGAACAAGGATGAGGATGTCGGCTGTGATAGACTGGGCAATGTTTGCTGAGGATCTCATTGGCCGTTTTGGTCACTGGTGTATTTAAAGTCTTGATCAGTGTGTCCACATCCGTGTTGACTCCAGCAACAAGGATAGTCAGTGGTGCAAATTTTTGTTCATCATTGCTTGAAATTCTTGTGCTATTTGTGGATCCGTCAGTTGTTTGAGGTCAAGCTTTATTCTGGTAACTTTTAGTTTGTTGACCTGTTTTTAGGTGGAGACAAAATGTCGTTAACACCAAGTTGTGGTCATTTTAAATGTCAGGTCCCAAAAAGCTTCCTGTTCTTGCAGTTTTTACACCTGGCTGGAACTGTCTCGGTGCCATGATGTGGTCTGATTTTTCTGGTCCCCCTCTGGGAGAGTGCCACATCCATCTTCCGGATGCTTTGTGGTGCCCAAGTGTGTTTGCCAGCATAAGGTAGCTGTAGCTGGCTATTTACAGGAGTTTTTGGCCTCTCTACTTGGTGTTTACATTGCAGGATTGAACACAGGTTCCCTGCCAGTTCTTGCAGGCGTCCTCTCCTTGTCGTCACTTTAGCATGCCACTCGTCTTGCACAAAGATGTCTTTCCTTGATGTTTGGTTGACATCTTGCAGCTGGTCATAGAATTCTTCTGCCTCGTTGTCATCATGGTCTGATGTTGGGGCATAGGTTTGTACAATGGTGATGTTGAAATGGGCTTACTTTAACTGAACTGAAATGAATTGACTGGAGACTGGGCAGCAACACATGACACAGTTTATGTTGTCTTTGTGAACTAGGAACACAGCACCCTATTCATGCCTGTCCTCGTTCCCACTAAAGTAGAGTTTGTGTCTTTCATCTGTTGGTAATTTCCCGAAGTTTATCCAGTGTCCCTCACAGAGGCTGAGGATAAGTCTAGTGGTACCTTTTCATTTTGTGGGCAGGTTCTTCAAGCTTTCCTTCTCTTATCTTTCTCACATTTCACGTGTCATTTCTGGTACGGATTGGTTCGCGGGGTCTTCCAGTAGCATACTTTACATCTCTACCTTGGTTGTTGTCATGGTGAAGCTTGGGCAGTTAAGACCTGGCAGCGCCCATCCCTCTCTGGATCTCTTAACCACACCTAAGATCCTCTCCCTGGTGGATCGCCTTGGTTGTGAACGCCTGGTACTGAGCTTGCTAAGACCAAGAGCTCATTAGCCAGGCCAGTGACTTCATTATGGAAGACTTCGCCCTGAGTTGCCATGTTGATGGCATAATTTTCTGTCAGGGTTTTCTCACAGCCTATATCTTTTCCCAAGAAAACCCACAAGACAGTGGGAGACTCATGGAGGGCAGGAGCATCTAGTGTCTCATGCAAGTCCACAGGACTTGCCCACTGCCCACCCACCACCAGTAGAGCCCAAGAAATAATGTCACATGAAGGTATTCTTGAGTTAGCACAGTATGAAACAAGACTTCCAGGTTTTCCTGTGCACCCTGTTTGCTGCTCTTTAACTGTGACTTTTAGTCCTGATGTTCATTGATGGACAATAAATTATTGGTATTGCATTGTCACATATACTTCAGCCTCTATCTTTATCCACTCCTTCCAGCAAAATATATGCAGCTGAAAAGAGTTCTGATATTAAGTTTGAAAATTTAAGAGAGTTGCGTATATATTTGTTTACTAAAAATAATGTTTTTGTTGATATATAGTTATTTGTATTTTTATTTTCTTGATATTTGTGAAATTTGTTGGCTGTAGTAATATCTGTCTTTAATTTAAATCTTTGTTTTGTTTGAGTTGGTTGCTTGTGTAGCTCAAGTGGTCTCATTTTTATTTTATTTTTCTGTAGAATGCAGTTCGCCACAACCTTAGCCTGCACAAATGTTTTATGAGGGTTGAGAACGTTAAGGGCGCCGTGTGGACTGTGGACGAAGTAGAATTCTACAAACGCAGGCCGCAGAAATTAAGTGGCGGGTAGGTTTTTAATTTCTGTCAATTGTGGTAACCAGTCTTTTTCTGATTTCTTTGATGGCATTTTTGTTTGCCTGTTTCAGCTCTTCGTTTTGTTTTAGTAAACAGTTTTTTTTTAAATGTCAACATTCTGCAGTCTTCAGCTGTTGGTAGACCATTCATACTCAGCTGGCATGTGCATATCTCTTACAGTGAGAACCATATTTACGAGTATATAATGGTGGAAGACGAATATCCCGCTTTTCAGAGGTTTAACCATAATTGTTGGACTAACCTTCAAGGTGAAATGAGCAGATAATGAAAATGCTGGCAACCAGCGGTGAAGCACCAGGCTCAAGGTGCATGCAGGGGGTTAGAGTGGTTTGCCGTTTGGCGAAGGCTGACAGAGTTGCCATGAATGGTGGTGCTACTTGCTACTAACCAGAGTTGTCTTAAATTTGCTTTTTTTTTTCTTCCTTCCTTTGTCTTGCTGCTGCACAGAATGCTATTCGCACCAACCTTTCCTTGCATAAATGCTTTGTAAGGTTTGAGGACCATTTTGGCTCCTTTTGGATGGTGGATGACTTTGAGTTTTTAAGGCGGCGCCATTTGACGCGAGGACGTCCAAGAAAATATCACGAAATTGAATGGGCAAAGTAAGCACTAACTTGTTCTGCTGTGTCTGTGGTTTGCTGATTGTAGGTACCGTGGTAACTTTGCATGATGTATCACTCCATATAATCAGTTCTTGTGCCACATATTAGTGTGTTTGGCAGTCTGTGCACAGAACCTCCATGTTTTCTGCCATATTGTTGTCTGTTCACTTACAAGTTTCAATCCTCCCCTAACCCACAAAAACAGTTAGTGATGATGGCAGATTTCAGTTCCATGCACTATGCAATACAGTTGTCTTTACAAATTTTCCTGTCTAAAAATATTGTAATTTTGACATTGCACTTAGTAGTTTGTGGTTAAATGGTTAAACTTCCCAGTTTGGTAGTAGGACAAAGGGATCATTTAGATGAAATAAGATCTACTTCACTTATTTGTTTAGATATGTGTTGTCATGTCGTCTATTTCTGTTGCTATAATAAAAAAAGCTTTTATGCAGGTGAGATAAGGCAAGATTTAAAATAGGTTTATACTAATGATGATAATTTCAACAGTGCACATAACTTAGTCCGATGCATTTACACGTATGCACAATTTTACAAGAGCATTGTAACTAACATGGAGGGAAGCTATTCTGTGTCTAACTGCAGTGAGACAAAATATTGATTTGCTTTGTATAAAATTTCAAGTAGCTTCTTTCCATGTCATTGGGCAAATCAAAAAGCTTTATAGAACAGAAGATTCGTGCAGTTTTTGTGGGGTAGGATTAACTCAACCATTTTTCAACTCGACCATTTTTAACTCAACCAGTTGATTTAGCCACAGCACTGAATTGTCAATAATTTGTCAGAAAAGATATGTTCGTTTTTCTTGACTAATTTTAAGTTCTTTTGCTGGTTTGCTAAAACTGACTTAATTCTAGCCAATCTAGAATTAGTATGTCGATGAGTGAATCTTGCATCAGTGTAATGCACCCCATGCCGTCAGCTTTCCCTTTTCTGCACATGCGTTTTATTTCCACTCGCAAAATAAGACCTGTTATTAATGGTCATCATTTCACACTTTCGTCATTAAGATTTTCTACATTGTGCTTCATTTGTTCTGTGAATAGCACTCATGCAATATGTAAAGGTGTTTCTGTGATGCTTCACTGGGCAAAGTTGAGTTTACTGCATTGGTCACATTACTCACAACGCCCTGTGCCACTAATGACATCTTGAGATGCTACAACAACCTGGTTTGTAAGATCAGAGAAAAGGTGTAGCTAGTAACCTCCCCTTTGACACCCCTGACGTGTGAACAGCCTAGTTAGGATCGAGCAGTGGCTGTTTACCGGACCTGAAGCAATCACCACCGTGGCAAAACTATGGAATGCACCCCAAACATCTCTTTAGTACTCAGTGATGAAATGAAAACCTTTTTTAAAAAATGTAAACATGCCAATGCTACTGTTGGAATCAAGCTGTCCCTTTTGTTGGTTTGAATTTGTGTGATGCTGTGGTCTGTCAGACAATGGTCAAGCTGAGAAACGGTCGACCTTACGATAGACCATTTTCACTGCAATGTTTCAATAAGTTCTTTGTGTTCCGTAAGTTTGTTTGCATCCTTCGAGGTTCTGCTTCTATTATTTTTTAAGAAGTGGAATCTCTTTTTGCATTCTAAGCACTAGTCTCTGTTTTTAGCTCAGTTTTTATTTTTGATATGTCTGCAAGCTGCAGCATTTATTTCATTTCTTTTATTGGTTGTTGTACTTACTAGACTTTGCCCTGCCTCAAGAGTCACTTGGTAGTTGATAACCATGTTTAGAATTACGTTCATTCGTTGAGATCATGTCTTCAGGTAACTTAATGACTAAACAAAATTGCCTTGTCTGAAGCAGAGATGATGTTTTATTAATTAAAGTAGCATGACTAATAAAAATACTGTTTACCCTTTTCATCAGGGTTTTGGGCTTTAGTCAGCGCTTTTTCTCATATACACACTTTCTTCTGATGATGGGTGATGTAAAATAAAATACCAGGTTTAGAGTTTGGACACTCTTACACTGTGACATTACTGTGGTTACTTGTGAGTGTCACTCTGCATTGTTTGCTTTTATTTATATTTATAAATACACATATATTTTAGAGTTCTGGTCATTTTTAGATGCTAAATATAGCTGGCTTTGAGATGTACAAAGCTGTATTATAACATCAGAATAATTTGGTTTTACTGGCTTGCAAGATTTCTTTGGAGAACTATACATTAGTGTGACTAAACTACATGCTCCTCAGTGTGACTAAACTGCATCAGATTGTGCAGTTCAGCAGTAGTGATGTTGATGGACTCGATCCAATTAAGCTGCTGGAGGATTTAACCCCCTACAAGCATGTCAGAAAGAATAGCTGTACCCTTGTAATAAATGTTCCCAATAATCTTTCAAATTTCACATTCAGATTTTTTTTAGGCAGTTGAAGACTTGTAAAATTTGTACATTTGGAGGCACTAATTTCAACATTGGCTATTTGGGATTGAATCTTAACTGTTTATTTGTTTTCTTGCGTGTTTATAGTATAAAAAGCCCATCCTTGAGCGATCCTGGTTCCTACAATGAGACTATCAATGCTACCATCAGGGTAAGTCAACAGGTGAAAAATGTATGCGGGGGTAACATGGTCCGAATTGTTTAATTGTGGTTCATCGTCACTGTATTTGTTTTAATGTGCAGTTTAAAAAAATTGTACCTAATCATTATCGGAGGAGGAAAGAGGACTAAATCCATATCTGAAAATGAAAATGCTGGTTTTGATGGGTGTAGAGACTATCAGAAACTTCTACTAAAGTGTGTTTTTCTTCTGTAGAAGATAAAGATTTTATCAGAAAACACTGCCAGTCAAAACCAAAGCAGTGCTAAATTTCCTGTTGCTTTTGAAGTAGAAAACAACAGAAGGCCAGCTAAGTTTTTCATTCACCATTAACAGCTCTGTGTTCCTTCAAACAGGCAGCACTAGGGGATGCTAGTCTGGCCTTGATGGCTTCAGGTGGCCAGCTTTTAGATCAAGATACTGCACAAGATCTTTCAATCAAGTCTGTGGCTGCCCACAACCATGATGGTCTTGTTGCCATGGCACGCTCCATAGGGTAAGTAGTCCGGCTTCATAAGATGACATATTTGAGCTGGGGGCATGAGAATGGGGAGGCTTTTAAGTTATGAGTGTCCTAATACTCTAATTGTGACACTATGTATCTTGGCAAGTGTGTGAACTTATCCAAAACAGGGATATTTTATGCCATTATTTGTACAGTCGAATCCGGTTAATCGGACCACATCGGGACGCAATGATTTTGGCCCTAATAACCGGCTGGTCTGGTTACACGAACATGCCCTGTGTTACAGTTAAGACGGGACGTGCTATACGTAAAATACAGTGTATTAACATGTCATTATGACCTTTATTGTGCGGCACACACGTATAGCGAACATAAAACAAGAACTACAGTGGAATTTTGTTTTGAAAAATAAATTTACAAACAAATTCTTCGAAACGATCTACACGATACACGTACAGTACTCAAAATGCAAATCCCAATAAAAAAAAGTTCTTACCAAATTCCAGTCAACGTTTGAAGAACTTATCCAGTGTGACCTGACGCGTTCTCTTGACGGATTGCACTTGAACAAAATCACCACAAACATCTAACGCAGCAATGGGACTGCCTTCACTTCCTTCCTGCACGAAATAGAGACACAAAGTTTCAATGCATTTCCTAGCATCCTGTGTCGTCACTTGCACCAACTCACTGGGGCATCGTCGTCACTTTCCTCGTCTTCCGATGCTGTCGCGTGTTTCGCTGCCATTCGAGCAACAATTGCAGCGTCGTAATCTTCATTGTCATCGTAGCATTGACACTCATTGTCGATGGATAAAAATTCTCCGTAATTTTCTTATTCGCTATCACGTTCTTTGGTCTGTTTAAGCGGAATTTTGGTCCAAATAAGCGAATAATATTAGGCTTATGTACATAGGATTTGTTTCGGTTCTTTAAGATTCGGTCCGAATAAGCGGCTGGTCCGATTATCCGGTGGTCCAATTAACCGGATTCGACTGTATTTGTTAAAAGTTTGAACATCAGTTCATGCAGATTTTCTTTTTTAAAAAGAAAAAATTCCATTCTGGTGTTCAAACTTTTCATTTGATTGGTTGTAGGTGGCAAATTGAAGCTTGAGGGTAAATTTATGTTTGCTGTACTTCAGATAGTTTGTTAGGCAGGGCTTCCTCCTTGCCAGAAATTCGGATCAGAATATTTACCTTTGGTTTTTTTTTATATTGCTATACTGCACTGTAAAAAATATATTAAAAAATTGCAGAATGTATGAATTCTTGTTTCCATGAAGTAAACATGGAGTTCATCTTACTTCTTTGAAATTTTACAGTGACGAAGAGCTTTTAATGAGCATCAAGCGCGAAGCAGGCATCGATCTAGACACTCATACATTCCTGGACGGTCCCAGCCTTCCTCAGGGTCCACCATCAAGCAGTGAATTTCACAGCGGGCGACCTCGCCACTCGTCTCTGTCCCCATCCATGCCGGTCGCCAACCGTTCCAGGAGCGAGGAGGAGAGCATTCATACCTATGAGCAGCAGGGCCCTCTGGCCAAATCTGTGGGGCACCCGAGTATCACTAGCCACGAGAACGAGGTGGACAGTGATGGAGGTCTCCTAGGAGACAACGGAGCTGAGTATGACACAGAGGAAGGAGGACCCAAAAGACCAAGTGGACCACTGGACGGGGAGGACTGCAATGGCAGGAGCATGCCACGTGTGGGGGAACAGAATGACTACCAGGACAACAGCATGGAGGGTGAAATGGGGGGAAGGGAAGAGGAAGAGAAGAGACTGCGTGAGGAGGAGAAGGAGGAAGCAGGCGGCAGACAGGTGCCCCTGCGCGTAGACCTGCAGGAAATGGAAAGCAGGTTCCACGGACAGCCCAGCCACTTCACCGCCATGGATGAAGGTGCTGAGCAGGAAGATGACCAAGTCGAGCCCATTGGCATGGAAGGCACCCAGCCCAGCCTGGAGGCCGAAGACGACATCGTGGACAATCTGCCCGTGTTTCCCGTTCCTCAGCTACAGCCTGTGTCCACTGCCTAGGAGGGCTGCTGATTGCCGCATTGTAGCATTGCAGCGTTGGGCATGTGAACTTGTCCTGATGCATTTAGCAGGTTATCGCATGGGCCCAGGTGGTTCATGTGTTTTGATCCCTACATATAGAAAAGGGTAGGAAGCTACTTTTCTTCATACCCTGACGATAGCAGCATACAATCAAAACTTGTCTGTGAAAGGCTTGATCTAGAGGCACAAATAGCTTGTGCATTAGTTTGCAGATGCACACACCAGGGGAAAGTAATTTATGAGAAAATGATCTCAGAAGCTTTTGTTGTAATAATTACTGTAATAATGTACAGGGTTTCTGTTAGCAAGTGTGCAGCCGCTGGCATGATAACGGTTAACACAGCTGAGCTGGAATGATACCTGACCTGTTATATTTGTAAATCTCTTCAAGGATGCAGAGAAATAATAATCTTGAACATGCATTATATATACAAGAAGTTATTTTTTTGCGATGATCATGGTTTCGAGGATTCATTTGTATATGGCGTTGACATTCTTTAAGAGCCAGACCTTGATTCTGATTGATATCTGGAATTCGTTGTCAGAACCAAAATAGCCTTGCATTCTAGTTATAGTTTTCTTTATGTACTTCTCAGTTTGCTATGTTGGTTTTTCCTCGTCTGAAGCCAGCAATAATAGCAGCTTTTAAACATGCAATAGTATCGTTTCTGACTGTAGTAACTGTAGCTCAGACATACTGGTAAGAAGGGACTTTTGGACTTCCTCCACCATTTTGTCAACCTGGCGTCCGATGGTAGCATAAATGTGGAACAAGGGAGGTAATAAACCAAGGAGCATTGCTGGGGTGGCAAGGACATGAGCTAAAAATCGTCTCGAGTTCCTGAGGATCATTATGTGAGTTTGAAGACCTAAAACTTGTTTCTTCTGTGTGATGGAAACAGTAAAATAGCAAGAAACAGGACATTCTGTACGGATCTGTCTGTTGGCATCCAGCTTTTGTTTTTCCTCATGCAGGTTTTGCAGTTTAAATGACGGAAGAGCATGTGGAAGACAAGCTTGTTTTCAGTTGTCTTTTTCTGTCGTTGAGGTTGAAGAGTCAGGATTAGCAGCAGTGGTGTTTCCTGGTGTCACTGCCTTTACATTCATTTGTATCAAGAGGGAATGAGGTGTACATAAGGCCATGACAACTTTTTAAGATGAACCTTCACATTGCTGATGACATATTGATCAGTTGTAATGAAAAACAAGACTGCTTGCAAAAACCATTCTGCATAAGTGAAAATTGCCTGTGAAAAAGATAACGCTATTTATCTGAAAGGGGTTTATGTATCTTTGTGGTGTCTCACATGCTACTGCAAAATTAAATATGAGGGTTGTGGGAACTGGGGGATAGGTAAACAGAATGCTGGTAGATTACAAAATATAGGCTTAGCAACACTATGTCTTCCAATTGTGACACACTGTGTCTCAGCAAGTGTGTAAGCTTGTTAGCCACAAATGCTGAAAAAAATTACCCAGTGTGCAATGACAAATGTTTTTGGAGATGAGCCAGCGATACGACGTGTAGTGCTGCCTGCATCTATAGTGGCTCGTTTTCCAAACATAGACATGCTTACTTTTGGAGTGCTCAAGCCAACAGGGAACACAAAAGAAGGAAACCGGAGGAATTGTAAGTGGTGGTGTGTCAAAACAACAGGTGGTATCAAGCATTGCATTGAAGATCTTGCATTTCGTCGAGATATACGCTGCTGTTGTGTTTCAGCTCTTGAACAAAGACTATAGCATGGTGTTGTGCTTGTTACTGTGACATCTTCACTTTAAATTATTGAGCATTACAGTATATGAAAGGAGCAGTGAAAAAAGTGAAGGTCTGGCATTTATCCCTTCTTCAACTCTGGAGTCATAACCTTTTTTTTTTTTTACCCTACCTTGGATTCAGTAGTTTATTTGTCCAATCACAGTTCATTAATGCATTGTGTTGCCAGAAAAGTTTTTCTCATCTATATACATCCAGTGTCAAAATGGCAGTTATGCAAATTTTTCGGTCGTGTATATGCCCACAGCAATCAGTGTGTTTTTGTCATTTTGATCCGATGTAATCAACCGTTTGACTTGTTTAAATATATTACATGTTGGTTACTGGGTGGTGATCTCTGCATCAAACCCAGTTTTGTCTCACAGCTGTATTGTGCTACATCCTGTGCTGATAGACTGAAAAGAGACTTTTCCAGGTTTTACATTTCATATATTGATGTGAATTTTGTAGAAATTCTGACATAGATTGTTTTCTTTACACTGATAATTTTAATTTTGATGAGAAAACCAGTGCATTAACACAGTGGGATGATTTTGAAAGATTTGAGCAAGATGTATAATTTTATTATTTAAAAAGATATATATTTAAAACTTCGTGTCCTGGATGGTTTTGCTGGACTCACGATCAGAGATACGTGCATCAAAGTTTTAAAAGTTGATATACCTCTAATGAATATTCCATTGTCGTGAGTGTTTTTAATAAGAAAGATAAGTGGCACGTTGCTTCTGCTAGTGTGATTTTTTTTTAAAAAATATCCTTTGTTCAACAAGCATAACTCAAATTACATGATTTATTCTGTTTGATTTGTTTCAATAAGCAGCCAAACATAAAGTGTATCAGCTCTTGTACCTAGCAAGCTGCAGTGTGAAGCCTGTTTGAAGCTAAATGGGTTCCTACATTGGAAGATTACTGATAAATATCAGCGTGTTGACAACAAATTTTGATGATCTCATTTTCATGCATCTAATATTGACCTGTTCATGGGTGTGTTTGTGGGTGTGGTTCCCACGTATGTGCATGTATGTACTTTCCTGTATATCCATGTGCATATGTATGTGTGTATGCTTATGAGTCATGCAATAGTCAAACAGTAAGTCTCAAGGAATTTTGCAACTATATATTGAAGAAAGGCACACACAGACTATTTTATGACGTATTTTCATGTGACTTTGCCTGTTCATCTGTTCACTGTTCAGACACCCCTGCGTATCATGAATGCTGCTAGAGTTTACGCGTGGGCATTATGTTCTCTGGGTTTTGGCTACCCATACAGCATGACAAAATGTAACTGTTCTTGAGCCATTGAGAATTTTCACCTACTGTTTAATGCTTGTGATTTGATTCTGAAGTTATGCATAACACACTGAGGAGATATTTTTAAACAAAAAACAAATTGACAAAGGAAAATTTAGCATTTTCTCTGTCTGTGCTTGTTGTAAAGATTTGGAATGAAGCTATTCTTTCATGTTTGACTTTTTATCAGACACTTATTTCCTAGGGAAACCAAGGATGTGTAATGTAGACAGTTGTCCTTTCATGGTGTCTTTTTTCATTCAGCTTTGGCATGTTAATAGGCTGGTAGTTATAATTTCTAGGTGGGGGAGAGAGGTACCATCCTTTAGTTACTGTCTGCCTTATATTTTCTCAGGAATTTATATCTGTGGACAAATGCCAGCAATAAGCAACAGAAATGAAACCAAAATTTGTTCACATATTCCTTTGCTAAGACTTTTGGGGAAGAAAATTACTTTCACACCAAGAGGAGGGTGTTCTGTATTGTTATTAGGCACTAAAAATAAAAAAGATACATGTGTGTACAGTGGGGTCTCCTCAAATATATTTACCATAAGCATGATAAGTTGGTGAAAGCTACCATGTTTCTAGTATAATTTTTAAACATAACTGGACAGCAAAGGTGGTAGGCTGAATGCCAGTGGAAGAAACCCAGTCTCAGTGCTGCCTGCTGTCCGATTGACGTTCTTTGTTCTGGTGAATACATGGTAACTGTGTGGACACACATTCATACAGATACATCCACAATTTGACTGTGACAAGAACATTGTCAGAAGGAAAGATGTTTAATTTGTACAGAATGGAGGGGATAGACAGGATGAAGCAGGAGTTAGAGGGGGAGGGGGGGGGAGGGTAGGGTGAGCACTTTTTCTTAAACTTTTGTTGGACTGTAAAATAACCCCTCCTTCTCCAAATGTAGGGGGGAAAATTGGCTTTTTGAAATGATTTTCAAGAAGACAGGTTGACTTGTCTGTACTGGGATGTTATGTAATCACGGGAAATGTAAGAGTGGAAAGATAGCATGCATTATGGTGGCGCGCATAGTTCCATCATGTTTCTTGGTAATGGTGAAATCAGTTGTTCAGTCACTATTCATGCAGTTACCGTTCATTCAGCAGTTTAAGGGTATGGCACATGGTCAGTCCACCCTGCCTTCTAATGCCTTGTGCAGGCATCTTGAAGGGTTGTGTCAAAGATTTATGTTACTCTTCTCTTGCCTGTCTGTGAATGGTGACCTCAATGGTTTTCTGTGCTGCTATGATAGTTTTAGCTGAAGATTAGTCCATGAGTTCTTTGTTCCTTCAAGGAACATTTGATTGTTTGCAATTTAGAGAGAGGCTTTAAACCTGCACACAGATTGATGAAAAACAGATGTTGACAGTGTGCCATGCTGAGTTGAGCTGACTTAGATGTCCTCTTTGATGTGATGCTCATCATTGAAGGATAAGGCAAAGAGAAGATTTTGTTTCTCTTTAAAAAAAAAACAAAATTCAAACTTTTTACTTCCAAACACCCAAGAATTGTTGATCAGAGTTGCTTCCGCTTTTGTTATGATTCTCTAAACAGGCTGCGGTTTTAGGTGGATGACTGCTAGGTTATGTTAATTGTGGATGAAGAGGGAAGTAACCCAAATGCTTTTTTTAAAAAAATGCTGTTCTTTTGTTTTGAAATGCTTTATCGTTTTGTGTCACACTGGCCTAGCTGTTGAATGGGTTAACTGATTCACATGTACATATCTGATGCAGCATGGTGTTGTGTGCCACAGCACACCCTTAGAGCCTTTTGCCTGTCTACCTCAACACAGAACCTCTTTTTTTATCTAGCCTGCTAGTGCCTCAACTCTAGAATTCTTGCACTTGTCATCAGACTCTTGTTTCTAATGTTACAACATTTCATACAGCTCTCCCTCACAGGGAGGAGCTTCAAAATCTATTCTTTCATTCCTAAATACACACTTGGACTAAAGGTGTTTGTGCTAGATGCTATCTGAGAACATTTGTAATTTGCAAATCTCATGCGTAGTTTTGTGTCGAAATGCCAGTTGTGCTTGCTTTTAGAAAGTCTTTACAATCTGTGCTTTGTAGAATGACTAATGACACAGTGTGCTTGGTTTTGTAAAGGTCACAATCGTAAACGATTGGTGTCCTCTGAAAATTGTTGAGTGCGATGCTAGTGGTCATTGTTGGTGATCTCTCTGTAGTGAGATACAGATGTTTTGCCAGTGCAAATAATTATATGATGTACAGATGTAAAACAGTGACTTTAGAGATAATTATTTACACTTTATCTTGAAATATGGGATGAAAATCTAGAAGAAATTACTGTTGTTTTTTGTTTTGTTGTTTTTTTTCAATTTTCTTTTTAAATAGTCCAGCAGGCCTGACGGTGGCTCAGGTAGTTTGGAGTGCACAAAGTCACCAGACAAACCGTGAAGGGGGTTTACATGATTGTGTCTGGTGTTCCCCTGCTGGATGTTTGTACTTCTGCAGCTACAGGTAACTAAAGTCAGGAGAACCGAGGTTGTGTATCATCTGTCTGTCTGTTTCAACACATTGAATACAGGTGTGTTTTGCACATCATGTGTGAGTGGGGATGCTGCAGGTAAAGTGTTCCTTCATCCTCCACCCACAGGAAGCTGGTCGCTTAGGCTTTTTGCGTGCATTTTTGACCTGCATATGGGAGATTTTTTTCCATTACAGCTGTTGTTTTTGTTTATTATGTTGTTGGTATTCATGCCTTTCTTGTTCACATTGGGTGGAGGATAATGGTAAGAGTTATGCACGTGGAAAAGTGGCCAATACTTTTTTTTTAACATTGCTTTAGTCAACGTTTGAAACTTTTTGTGACAAAACATGTTCGTTACTCTCCAACCATACTGCTATGCAGGCTATGCAGGCAGAAAGAAACGGAGATAAGATGACGGGCTTTGAAAAAAATTATACTGCGCTGGTGTGGGGAAATGAAGTTAGTGCGCAGACATTATGGGTTTGTTTGTTTTTTTGTTTGATGCACCCACTCTGCCGTGACTCATTCCGTTCCCCCTCCCTTTTCTCCATTCATATTTGATTCTGGAACAAAATGCTGGCACATGCCATCTTTGCTGTTTTCAAGGCTTCCGCCACCTTGTGGCAGATCACAGGCTGATGTTTTAAGTGGAAGGTTTTTATGCTAAGTTTGTGTTTGCATAATAGTGTAGTGATAGAATACATCCCACTAAACATAGTGCCACCCTAAAGGTGTGTTATCTAGATGATGTGTGCGTGTGTGTGTGTGTGTGTGAGAGAGAGAGAGAGTGTGTGTGTGAAAGAGTTCTATATTGTACATAATGAATGGGTATTGAAGAGGAAAAACTATTTTTTGCAGAGAGGATGCATAAAGATCTGACGTCTATTTTAGTCATGCACTGTCTGTGTTCAGTGTTGTACCATGTACCTATATACATGAATATATATGTATAAACATTTAAAGTTTGACAAGAAAATCAAAACAATGTCTTCCTAACTGATTTTTTTTCCTTGAAAAGATTTTTTTTCCATTTTATGTGTGGTTTTTCCCCCTCAGAAAAGATGCATTACATTTTGATGACATTCAACGCGTTGTGGTACATCCCTTATCCCCATTTCCCCACCTCCATCTGCAGTTTTCCTTGTCATTGTACTTGCATAATCCTTGCACTCTTCATACGGGCATGTGACAAGCTCCTCACACCTGCCGCACGCTGCCTACACACGAGAGGCGCGTTTAAAAGCTAGATTCTGAAGTCCAGGGCTGGCTTGCGTTGGCGTTCTTATCCCCTGTTCGTACGTAAAGTCGTACTTAAAATACACAGGGTCCGCCCTTGGGACCCGAAGAGTAGCTACGAACGCTCATGCCGGCCCAAGATCCTATGTATGAAAGTAAGGTATCTGACGACCATCTTTATAAACGTTTGTCAGTCGGTAACACTGGTCTGCTGTAGGATGGGGCCACTGTTTAGAAAGGCTCGTCTCCACGCGGCTTGCAGATTGTAGGGCCCTGGTGTTGTGAGGGCGCAGCCAGTCTTGTCCGCTCTCCCGTGGTGTCAGTGGAAAGTGGTTTAGAGTCAGACTTTGTTAACGTAAGATTTCTTCACTGATGTTGAATTAAATTCATTCGAATAGTGTCTTCATACAGGTGTGGGAGGTCACAGTTGTCTGTTAATTTTTTATATAGTTATTTTGATGTTGAAATGGGTACACAAGAGCTTTTTTTTTTCGTAAGGGCATATCACGTGTGTAGTTGTGTTTTTCTCAGGTTTGGGACAATTTTTAACATCAGTGAAATGACATTTGTTTTACAGTCGTTGACAGACTTTGATATACAGATTTTTCTTTCTTTCCTTCTTTCCCTGCTGTGCATGGCTGCAGCTGCTTTGCGGGCTGCAGCTTGGTGCACCTGTACCGGAAAAGATGGCAAGTCACCAGTGCACGGAGATGCAAAGAGATCGAACTTCACGCTAGACCACCCCAAGGTCGGTACGAGTTAATCGCTCCGATGCCTAACGTCTGCGTTCTCTGTTTTGCGCCCAGCGCTAAGACACGGGGTGGACAGTACCCGTCTACCATGGGCTACACGCTGGGGTTTGCATTTCTACATGACTGCCACCGACTTTCGTTTTTTGCTGTTGCTGTTTCGCGCTGAGCCTCGTGCGGTGGCTGAATGAAGTCTATCACGACTTCTTCCCAAATAACATCTTTGGTTCACACACCTCTCTTCCCCTCCATTCCTCTCCCTCCAACCGCCCACGGCCCCACCTCCCTTCCCCACCCAGAACTGCAAGATGACGAAAATGCTTCCAGAGATTTTGTTTCTTACTTGAGCAGTGCATGAACGGCACCTTGCGACGTTGTTGAGTTGCCTTCTGCTATACGTGGAGTTTCGTTTTTCATGCTAGACAGTTTTTTTGCTGATCACCTTTGTGCTGTCACGTAACCAGGGTCCCAAAGCAAGAGTACTTCCAGAACAATCCTCCGTTTCCCGCTGCTGGTGGAAATGGGATTCCCGGGTTTCAGTACCTTTGTTTGCTGTAGATTTTCAAAGTTGTGATTTGAATTGAAGGCTCTGATAATGTGATGTGTTGTTTAAATCAAAGCACTTTTCGTTGAGTGTGTCTCGACCCTTCTTCCCTGGGCCATATTTCCTTTGTTTTCCTGCTCCGCCAGGTCACCAGAAATATGTAACGTTAGAAGTGTCACCCGAGACCGTTTTTGTTCGTTTTTTGGTAGGGGTCTTTTTAAAATGTCGTTCTTGGAACTAAATGCGTCTAGTCATGTTACAATACTTCTTTTTAAATCCTTGAATCTTAGTAAGTCTGACATAGATCTCAGTTTCTTTTAGAGCCAGGTGAACTGTAGATTCATCTTCGCTGTGCGAGCACGTTTGTTTCAAGTGGTTGCTGTAGCAGTATGGTTTATGGCACAAGGTGAAAGTAAGTGGTTTCCCTCTTGGCGTAGGATTTTTAGGTATGAAGACCCGAACATGGGTAGCATAACTGAACAATTTGTTGAGAAAGAGAAGAAAAAAGTGAACGGGAAAAACAGACGTTAGCCGCGTTACGTGTAGTGCCCTCTGGTTACATCTGGTCCCTCCGGACCAAAGCTTCGCATGCTTATACGCTTATATTCGTATCCGGAGCGTTTTGCGCCAGATCAAAACGGAAGTGGACGTGTACACAAGCCGTATTTAAACCGGCATGATAATCACCGTGCAGAACACTGCAGTTTTCAAGGCACACACGTCCGACCGGCTAGGAGTTCAGTTATGTCCCCTATGTTTGTTGGACATAGAGGATAAAACCTACTCAAATACCAATCGACAGCCGACGTTTTAAATGATTACCAAGCGCATAATTTAAAAAAAAAGCCACTCTCAGACTTGTTTCACGCGCTGCCGTATCTTTTTCGAAACACAGAACTAAATTTTAAATTTGCATTCAATGGTGCATTGAAATGATCACTTGGCAAATGTTAAGGTTTCCTTCAGGTCGAAGTAACATTTGAAGATTTGTCCCCTTACCCTCAGCAACCATCTTACCCAAGCCCTGTGATTTTTTAGTCTAAGTATTGTGGATCCGTGTTCTACTCAATCTACTTCTCAGTTGGGTTTTTTTTTTCTTTCTGGATTTTTTCTTTTCTCTGTTTTTTTCTTTCTTTCATGAGCAAGTTTCCATTTGCATTGTTTTGGGTTTGTATTTGTGTTAGCTCATTGACAGAGGACCAAGGCATATGTTGTACCATAGTGGAGTCATTGCATTTGTACGTGTGTACTTTCACCAGACTGTACCTCAGGTTTGAAGCCCAGAAAAATAAAAAAAAGACTTTTTGAAATATTCGCTTTGTGTGTACGTGTGTTCTTGTGACAGCGCCAATGCTTGCGTGCGTTCTAGAGAAGAAGAAAAATGTTTTTTCGGGAATAAAATGCTTGCCTTGTTCTTTCTAATAGTAATAATAACAACAAATAACGACCATCCCGATTCTGTTGGTGTAGCAGAGGAAAGATTTGGGACCTTACGACTGTTTTCAGCTTCTCGATCCCTTTTAGCAGGAAACCTGATTGGAGGATTTGGGGTTTCATATTCAAATCGGACCCGAGTTCGCCAATCTAGGTTTGGTGTGGGGGAGGGGGGCGGGGGGCGCGTTTGCTCCCATAACAGTGCTTAGCTGCAGAAGCTGATGGACCCACAGGAAAAGAAATGTTCACACACAGCATTCACTAATGGCGTTTTTCTCAAATCACTTTTAAGTGCTTATAGCTGTCGGAGGCTGCGATTGTCTCTGTATACCGCTGCTCAAAGCTTTATACATACACCTGCCGAAATTTCGACATTTGTGCAGGTAATTCGCTCATTTTGAGTAAACGTGCTTTTTGTGTGCTGTAAGACCTGTATAGGTCGAACGTTGCCAGTGTGTTATTGTTGACAATAATAACGATTGCATGCGCGCGTGCACTCTCTCTCTCTCTCCCTCCTTCTCCCCCCCCCCACACACACACAAGTACAGAGCCCGAAAAAGAACAGTCCAACAGCACAGTCTCCTACGCCAGCGTACCGGAAACGGTATATAAAGCTATTCGTGGGCCGCTGCTTCATCACGAAACGCACGTGGAGAGCGCCCGCATGAACTCCACAAGACTTCCTTATTCCCTCTTTTGTCTTGCTTTTTTTTCGAGGGGTGGGGTTGTGGTGGGGGTAAGGCGAGCAGCAGGAAGACAAGGACTGATATTTGTTTTCAAAAGCAGCCCAGCGTCTAGCGTTTGTTGTTGTTGTTAGTTGTGAAATGTCTGTCCTCTCCAAACCGTAGGCCCGCCCGTATTTGTCCATCAGATGCCAAGAGGTAAGCTATACTATGGCACGCTTCGAGGCAGCAAGGTAAAGTTTGCTTTTGTGTATCTTTTTGTTTTTTAATGTTCATTTATAAGTTTATTTTGAGCATCGACGTGGCAAATTTATTATGAAGACAAAGCGATGTGTCAAGAGTTGCTGGATGTCCAGAGGAAAGGGGTAAAAGCAAGCGAAATGTTTAGATTATTAAAAATGCATTAACCGAAGTGCTGGTTTTACTGGCGTCAGTCCCAAGGCGGAGACAGAGGATGCTGAAATGATTGTGAAGCTTAAGGCGGTAGGACGAATCTGCCAAGTGGGGAATAAATTATATGAGCTATGCGAATGGGGATCTGGCTTTCTAAGGAAGTTTGAGGTGATGTTCCACATTCAGCCTGATCTGAGCAACAAGCCATAGAAGTGGTACACCGCCTCGTTGAATCTCTCAAGTCCTTAAGTTACACCTCTTTTTGTATGTAATTATTACTGCTCTCCATCCCTTGCTGAAAGCCTGGCTTCATAAACGCAGGTGTCGTGAGAGTTGTGAGGTCTAAAAGACAAGGTTTACTAAAGGGCTTCATCAGAAAAAAGTAAAGATGTTGATTTTCGTCGTCATAGCGACGCTGTAGTGTTAAGATGGAAGGACAATAGAGATGTTTCGGGCATCGCCTCCCACAAAACACAGATGGTCGGTGTGAAGACTCGGGTTGAGGAAAAAAAAAACAACAAACAAACAAAACCAGCTACACTTTTGGACTACAGCAAATACGTGACAGAGGTTGATCGCTCGGACCAGAAGATTTTCTATGCGCCTTTACACAGAAAGTGTTTGAAAGTGATGGAAGAAGTTTGATTTTATTGACCATTGTGCAAACATACTGCCTTTAAAAGAACACAGTGTAACGAGGCTGGCATGCAGCTGGCCAGAGGACTTCGTATCTTCTTCTGGTCAAGATCTTGCTTCCCTCCCACCAAAAGAAAACCTTTCCGGACAGGAGTTGTCGCACATGAATGCAAAGCAGCTTGGACATTGTCAAGGTTGTGTACCAAGAAACAGTGTGATCAAGATCAAATGGGCGCGCATATGAGTGTGAAGTGTGCAGAAAATCGCCGTATCTGCATCCCTGCTTCAAGCTTTTTCATACCAAGAAAGATTACATCACTGGATAGACATAACTGGAAGTGGCTTCACATGTACAGTTTTATATGGATACATTTTCACTCATTTGCTGCTACATGTGTGAAGACATCAATGGCAATGATACGAATATTACAGTGAGAGTGCGAGTATTCACATTTTCATTTTTGGAGGGGATATCCAAGTACAATACTTTTGTAGTGGATCATATTTGCACACTTATTAGCTGTGTTTTTCATTCTGGATTCTGTAATATTTGTGTTCTTCATAAGACCTTTTAGTTCTACAGTCATGCTTCGTGGAATTGTGCGTGCATCGTGCTGCTTAACACCAAGCAAGAAATTAGTCAGATTTTCACCATTTGTCAGTAGATGTGGCATTTTCTGGTAGAGTTCCTTCAAACTGGACATATTAAGTCAATTATACATGTTCTGTGACCATTCTGGTAGATTACCTACAAGCCACGTTAAAACAAGAATAAACTATTGTGGGTCATATTGTTGATAAATTTGCTCCACATTTCAAAAACAGAAACCTGTGTTCAGAAGGACATCCAACACTTTGCAAACTCAAGACAAGAACAGATCGGAAGAAATTTATTTGTCATATCTCGTACATAACATTTCAGATTAAATTACAGGATTTTAAAATTAATGTTTGAAGAAAGGGTTAGATTCTTCAGGTCACAGACGAAGAAATTCGTTTAAAAGCTCAGGTCTCAGATAATCAAGATCAGACACCATGAAAAACTGAATCTGTTTACAACTTTGCTGAGCGAACGAACTATTTTACACACAGACAGCAACACAGCATGCTCTCATCGCTGGATAAGTGGGCAAATGTCTTCCATTGTGATGAATCTTGTTGAGTGCAGCCGACATCAAAGCAGCTTTTTCTCTCTTCGCGCATCGAATGCAGTCTTTTGTTGATGCGCCCAGCGGGGCAAGCAAAAGTAAATCTGAATCTGCCGACATGGCGTCAGCCTGTAACATTCTCATAATTTGGGAAAGATCAAATGGTATTATTCAATCGGTTTTGTTGGAAGATTAGACTTCCTTTAAATCTATCTGTAGGCCTAAGTGACTCTCTTTCCTTTTTCTTTCTTTCTTCATTTTTTTCTCGTTTTTTTCTGTCTTTTAATCTGCCTTTTAAAAAAAAGCCAGAGTAAGCAGAAAGAAGAAAATCGAAAAGAAAATTAGAAAACAGAAAAAGGGGGCACGGAAGGGAGGAAACAAAAGAGAAAGGAAATATCTATGACAGTCCCTACCCCCTCATACCTGTCTTTTCTCTTCAGAGTGGGTGTTGTCGTAGGTCTGGCTGGGGGCGCTATGGTCCTCTTGGCGGTGCTGACCCTCATCATGTGCATGTGTTGCCGAGGTCATCGCGGATCTACCCTCCCCCCGCCCCAGTTCGTCTTGCCCCCCGCCATCGCTACCATATTCCTGTCGGGTAAGCTGCATGAGGGAATGCTGAACGATGCTCATAGTTCATAGTTCATAGGGATTAAGCGACTATAGGTGTTCCAGTTAGGGACCGTAATTTCTGGTGCATGTTGCATGAATTGTCGTAAGCTCTGCTTGATTGGATATTTTTCAGGCTGGGCCCCTTATGCAAGACAACCGGATCCTACTTTTTCTTGTCCTGGCGAATATTCTAAAATAAGTTCTTTGAATTTCCCATGCACGAAAAACCGAATAGCCTATTTTTCGCTCGTAATTCGGTCGTTCCAGAAGTGAACAGCTTATTCCAAGTCGCCGAAACAGCGTTTTCAGAGACAGAAAAAAAAATCCGCTGCTCGTGTCGGGTATAAATTTAGTACAGCTTACATGCATATACGGGGCCGAAAATTATTTTTTATTATATTAAAAAAAACATTAACCATGATTTTTTTTGTAAGTCTGGACTGCAAGAGGCAGTTCGACATTATTATAATGATTAAATGACAGCGATACCAAGGAAAGGAAACTGCAATGCATCATGCAGGATCTTAATCAGAAAATGACATAAACAGGCTAACAACCGCTTTAATCATACGTGGGCTTGCTTTTTCCAGCAGCCGGGCACACAACAGATGCTTCGTTGAACTAAAAGTCAGGTGGGCGCATGGTCAGATATCCTAGGTTTAAAAACAGCTGCAAAATAGCTGTCAAATTAATGTACAGCAAAAGGGTAAAGAAAATATACCTAAAAGGAATGAACCAATAAAAACCTAAGTCGTATTATTCTTCCCAACGCCAGCCACATAACAATAGCTGTGCAAGGAAAGATAATCGTTGCTGTAGCAACTCGAGTGAACTCCCTTAACGTCGCTTAGCGACCGGGTCATTTAACATGACTATTTGAAGCTATCAAGATTCTGTACTATAAATCATGCTTATACTGAAGATTTATTTTAAACTTTATCCACCCGCAAAAAGAGAAATGAACAAATTATTTATAATGGAATCATAGTATCCCTTGCATAAATAAAAATATCTACGTATATGCTTTCATGAAGACTTTTTTTTCCTGCTGTCCAGCCTATGCGCCACATCTACTGAAGCTAAGTCTTTTTCTTCTGTTTTCGTTGTTGTCGTTTTTTCGTCGTTTTTGTGTCGTCCTGATGAAGGGGTAGTGCCCCGAAACATGTAGATTGTCTTTGTCTGTATCATGTCTTAGCTTGGTCCAGTTCCCTTGTTTTAAATTTAAGATAGATTTTACTCCAAGCGGCAGTCACCTGTTTTTCTTGCACTTTTTTTTAATGTACACATCTGTTATGTGCAATTGTGTTTCACTGCTGTTTGACGAACTTTGTTATTTTCTACAGAAAGAAACTTAAAGCATACATGGGGCACGCATGCACAGACACATCCTCACCCGCTCACTCACCTTACGCCTTACACACAAAACTGTATAGATACCAAAATCTGTTGCTCCCTGCCTGACAAAGATTTCTTTGTGCCTGAATGGAACCTCTTTACAAGCAGACTGTGATGACAGGTGCGTGTTGTACACGGAGTGATTCTTTAAACTGTCCGCTCAGCCTATGCAGGAGATCGTGACTGAGGGTAATTGATGTAAATATTTGACTTATTCTCTCTGTTCACTAGACGACTCACGGTTTGGAAGCTCCCACTGCCCCGCCGCTCACGACGCGAGCGAAGCGCCCCCATCGTACGACGAAGTAGCGCGGGCCGGCACGTTCGACAACCCCAGCTTCCGCTTGGACTCGGACTGAAAGCGTGTTGTGTTCTGCGGGGCGAGGGGAGGTGCGATCCCCCGGGACACGGCAGTACGGGACCTGATCGTGACGAGAGTGTCACAGGGGCACAACTTGAGGTCACAGGAGACGTCTTGCCACGCAAACGTCAGGACATCGGAAGTGGGGCGGAAAACGCAGTCCGACGAATACCATGCAGAAAATGGGTCGTTGCAGCCACTCGAAGAATATACCAGAGACGTTAAGAAAGAGAAAGTTTCCTTGAAACAGAGTCGTCAGATGTAAAACAGTGATTCAATGACTGTGGAAAACGCCTGTCTGTGAACGTTGGTAAACTCGTGGACTTCGTTTGAATCAGGCGAACGGAAAAGGAATGTGGTCTGGGTGCTAGTTGCCTAGTCTGGCCGCTTCCTCCCAAACAAAATAAAACGATTAAAACAACTTAAATAAAGGCAATATCCCTTTCTCCAGGGCAATTGCTTATGTGAGAAAAATCGAAAGACCGAGAAGTGGTCATATAAGACAGAGTCAGTTTTGTCAGAGATATATCGATGTTATCGATGTAGTGCTGCTTGTTTCGCTCAGCAATAAATAACCTTATTTATGAAATCGCACGGCCCTCTTCTCCCCCGTCCCCACCTCATACACACCAGAGAACCAGAGCCGTGTGTGCCAGTGTGCCATACCGATTATCAACAGAATGATCAGGAAATTTTATTGGAACTCGCATGTCTTCTGTCAACCTGCAAACACGAGCAGGATGTCCGGGAAGAATGGCTACCTGCTCATCCCTTGTTCCTCTTTTTTTTCCTTGTGACCGTGTATGTGCGTGGGTACGTGCGTACGTGCGTGCGTGCGCCCGTGCGTGGGTCGGTGTTTTATGTGTAAGGATGTGTAAGTGGATCACTATGTTTGTGTCTATTTTTGTGCGTTAGAGTGTGTGTGTGCATGCGTGGAGTTTTTACGCGTGCGTGTGTGCGTGGGTGTGTGTTTGTGTGTGCGCGCGCAGCCGTGCTCACGTTGCCATACAATAACTGTAAAGGAACATAAGACAACAATGATTTCGACCTATCTTCATATCAAAACTTCGCTTAAGTTGCCTGTTTATATTGGAGAAATCAATATATACTCTTAATTGTAAATAAATTCAATAAATTAGAACAAGTTGACAAGCTAAAAGGAAAAAAAACGTTCTAAAGAGTCAGAAATCTCCCAAAAGGCAGAGCGAAGGCTGCAGTTTAATACACATTTACTTTAAAACAATAGGTTTCAGATATATCCAGCAGAAATATTGACAAGTACCGGTGATCACAAATAAACTTAAAAATATTAAACTTCGATCACATTTAAACAAATGTTCTGAAGAGAGAGTTCTTGGAGGCGGGCTCTAGGTCGTGATATCTCTTATGATAATCAGGATTTCGACCTCTGGGTGCCTTTACTATTAGTGCTTCTGTAGTAAGATTTAGATAGAGCGATCTTTTAAAAAAAATTAGCATCGATAATCCAGTTACAAGAGAAAATAATATTACCAACATGATGATTTGCCTTGTCTCATTTTCATCCCAATGTTTATATTTTACAGTACAGTATTCATGAAAAAAAGACCCACCCGTATCAGCTGAATCAGTCCTGTCAAACGAACCACCCTTTGTCGGGTAAATCAGTCAGTGAAATGTCCGGAGACTGCTTTTCGCTAGTTTTTCAGTCACTGATAGGGACACTCCGCGAACACTTCCCTTTTTAAAAAATGGAGAACACCAACAGACATGTCCTTCAGCTTTCCGTTCATTTAACGCCGTGCACGCCTGGACTGCCTTGTCTCTGCGCATGCGTGGTGTGCACGTGACACACCGGAAGTGAAGAAGCACCAACAGCTTCTTCATAGGAAGGTGGCTGCGACAGAATTTCCGCTGGAAAGGCTCCGTATACTTCCACTGGCTGCGCTCTCGTGATGCTCATTTCTGTCAAGGAGAGAAGGCGTTTTTGAATCTTACGGTATTTCCTCAAGATAAAGCGGAAATATATCAACAACATGCAGAAATTGAAGAAGAGAGCAAGTAGGGTCATGGAAAAGGGAGGGGGGATGCCAGTGACAAGTTGGTGACATTACCTAGTCGAGATGAGTATTCGTGCAAAACTGAAGGCAAGAAACCTTTAAGACGACAAATCAAACTGTCCGAAACAAGCTTTCAGTAAATGTAAATTGAAAAACATTTTAAACGATAGAATGTACCTTCACACGTACTGGAAAGAATACATCAATATAGTGGCTGAAAGATAGATATATATCTTAAAAGAAAATATATCTTGTACGCTATGATCGCTTGTTGGAATTGTCGAGAGACGTTCGTCCCCTACTGTAGCCTGGACTAGAACCACGGGACTTTAAACGGCAGCACTGGATGTTAGCCTTTGGATCTGGCACACGACATCCCTTTGTAAAGTCTAGTTTCGGACCACCACGTCTAGGATAGACTGCATACACCAAGTCTGGGGAATGAACTGGCTGTCTACGCATGCGCATTCAAGCCCGATCACGCACCATAGGAAGGCGGAAGGCTGACATCGCTGGGGCGGGAACTGTTGCTGAAGCTCAGTCTGGCCAGGACAGTAGCGCTTGCCAACCTTTTCCTCTTTCGACGGTGACACAGGCAGCAGACAAGAACCAGGATGATAGCGGCGACGACTATAACAATGCCGCCCACAGCGACGCCAACGATGAGATCGCTGTCCACAAATGATTCTCTGTTACAGAGGAACAGAAGCGCGTGTCAGCTGACTAGAAACTGCATCCTCTGGCTGATGTGGGAGACAGACGTCTAGATATGATGAAAGGGTCGTTATCGTCAGTTTGTCAGTAAAAGGCACTCTGGGTACAGTGGCGACAGAAAATGCAATCGGAATGCATGAACAGAACCCCAGATATCCCCGGAACGTTCCCGGAATATTTTACTAACACGAGAAAAATGTTCGGGTTTAATACCCTCAAGTATAGTTTAAGTAACACGAGCAACAGTTTAGGTTCAAGTGCACCATGTCGTATGGTTATCTGCCACTCGGAGTGCACTGTGCGAAAACTTTGGTAATAAAGACCTTTTCAGGCTTAGATACACAGTTACAGAAATAATAATAGATACATAACAACGGCACATCAGGCATTAAAAAAGACTTACGGTAAACATCATGCAAAGCGCAGTCGTTCATACCCACCCACCCACCCACCCACCCGCCTCCCTCGCGTCCCAGTCTCCGGAACTTCTGTATTACCACAGCAATACTTTAAATACTACACCTGTTAGTTGATCTGTTCCACGTGTATGATTAAGAGGATTTTTTTTCTCTCTTCATAAAGCTTATAGAGAATGGAAAAGCCCTCCGCACCAAAACAGTTAGAAACCAAAAACAGCGAATTAACAAACATAAACGTCAGAGGTAAACCTTTGTCAACGTCACTTGTGGCGCAACAACAAGTTTCCTTTATCATTCCTTGTTGTGGCCATTTTGAGAGGCATGCCTTAAGCTGATTTGTCTGTTCGATTCATGGGTTTTTGGTTTACACAAGTTTAGTTTGAAATTCAAGAATTTTTCTGTTAATGTTTCTGTATATAAACCTTACAGCGTGAACCACATCTGACCATTTCAGCAGCCTTCGTTAATTTGCGACTTTTTTTTAAGAGTTCGCGGTATGCCTTGCGAACAAGGTGAGGGACTGAGGGCTGATCATGAGTGTGCACTTTAACGTTTGTTGCTCGCATGGTTCAGTTGCTAGGTGGATGGGGGGAGGGGGCGTACTTCGGTCTAAAACCACCCTTGTCAAATTTCAAAACTTGCTCGATCATCTGCAATCACAACGCACTTGGTGAAACAGCAGTACTGGTTTCCGTCCAGACCACAACATCCACCGCTACATTCGAAGTTCATCCATTTCCAGCGGGGTGGGGGCAAGTGGCGCTGGTGTCCCCCCGGCACGTGGCGACTCCCGTCTTCCTCTACCTCCCCCTCTGTCCCATCGTACTGCACTGCCTTCATGCACGTCTCTGCCCGCACATCTGCAACAAACGCAACGAACTGCAGTGAGCTTCAGATTCTTGTTTCGTTCCGCACAGCTCGTGGGGAACTGTGTACATTTTAGTGCGAGACTGTTTGGCATATCAACTAACATCAGGATTTCGCGCACGCATTAGATCAGCATCTCTTTAAAATTTCTCAGTCGAATTTGGTGGTAATTGTAGTTTTAGCTTTGGAGATGAAAAAAACAAAACAAAACAAAAACCAAACCAACCCTAGTATCGATAATCATAATGGTTTTTGTTATGAAGTCAAATGACCTAAAAATCAAAACGCGCTGATGATCAAGTTAAACATCATATTGCTTACGGTTTGTCTTAGAGCTCAGCTGGTCAGTCTAGAAAGTGGAGGTGACGCAGTGTGTTTGTGGAGACTGTCCTCACTGTTCTGTACATTCAGTTCAGAAAAATATTGTCGAAAACCGAAGTCCAGGAAAACTCGAAGATTGTCCATTTAGACATGCTGAACATGTGCGCGTGCATCTAATTCTCTTCAGACTCAAAACAGAATCATAAATGATTGGAGAAAAATCCCTAGCCTCCCACCTTCTTCATCGATTTTATTATGAACAGGTCAGAATGCCTCTACACGCCGAGTTCGTTCATAATTTATTAGCGTGGTACGTCTGCTGTTTATTGCCGCAACAAAACGGGTTGTGCCTTGCTTCCGTCTGCTGGGCCCGTATGCAAGAAACCTGAATAGCTTACTCATTCCAGAATAGTCGCTATGTATAAGCATGAAAACCGATCTTATTTCTCCCTCGACAATCAGTAATACCAGGAGCGAACAGCTTATTCCAAGTTCTCCGAAACGGAGTTTTCAGAGACTGAAAATATCCTCTGTTCGGGAATAATTTAGTGCAGTTTCTCTTCATACGGCGTCTGGTTAATAATGTATAAATAGGTTATTGGTGATGCTTGATGAAATGAATAACAGCAGGACTGGCTGAACACACCAGGGATAAAAAGTGTGACAAATGCCCATCATCAGTCAAAAATTGCAAAAAAGAATATTAACACGAGTGGATGTGATGCTACACCGAACTTGGCCACACACGCGCACGAACGCACGCACGCACTCATGTATGTATGTATGACTTAGACATGTTTATGTGTAGGTGTTCAAAGTGACAATCAATCAATCAATCAATCAATCAATCAATCAATCAATCAATCAATCAATCAATCAATCAAGTCGTTGCAGGACGGGTGTCCAGTACAACAGACTCTGCTATCAAACAGCTTTATTCTTCAGCCAACGTCTAAGTCTCGTTAGTTCTTTCTTAATCTGAGGACTGGCCATGTGTGCATACACATGTATGGAGACGTTCTACAAACTAGGACCAATATTTGCAGACGAGAACCAGGATGATAGCGGCGACGACTATAACAATGCCGCTCACAGCGACGCCAACTATGAGATCGCTGTCCACAAATGATTTTCTGTTACAGAAGAACAGACGCGCATGTCAACTGTCATTAAACTCCACCCACTGGCTGATGTGGGAGACACACGCCTAGATATGATGAAAGGGTCGTTATCGTCAGAAAGTCTGGGTACAGTGTCTGGTGGCAGACAATGCACTCGGAATACATGGTAAGCGAACATTTTCAGGAATATTTTAATAACACGAGCAGCAGTTAGGCTTAACAGCTAAGGTTAAATAACACGAGCAAGAAAGTTTAGGTTTATATATATATATATCCGGGGCTTTTATCTGCTGAGGACGCAGGAAATTTCACCGAAGATGGCGATTTGTTGAATCTGTTGTTTGCACGCCTTGACATTTGTCAGAACTTCTGTCGGACACGGCGCACGCAGAACGAACGGAGATCTGGGAAATGCACCCCGAATCGTGACCAAGGGGATGAGAGGAGAGTTTGGGTCAGGGACATTCACGGGGAGGTGATGGTGGAGGTGTAGGCAAAAATGTTCAAAACTGTCTGTTTGTCAAATGGTTGTGTACCCGGCTGAAAATAGAAACCAGCCTGTCTACATGTCAACGGTGAGTAAAGGGAGAAGGGAGAACAGATTGTATGTACATTCGACAGAGAATGAGAGAGAAATGTAAAAGAGTTTGTGCTTTTGTCACGTTTGATTTGTTTGCTTGCGTGCGTGCGTGCGTGCGTGCTTGCGTGCCTGCGTGTGTGTGCGTGCGTGTGTGAAGAAGTTGGTGTTATCATGCATGGCCACATATAAATGCTCTGTGCGCATTCTGTTTATATGAAGAAGTGCAGCCGTAAACGTTGCTCCATAAAGCATAGTTTCGCACACTTTTCATAATTGACTCATGCGGTCTTCTGTGCTGTCCACTTCCTTATCACGTTTCTCGAACCCAATACCCACCAATCTCCGCGCACCCAATCCATCCCGCAAGTCAAAGAAGGGTGGGACGGGGGAGGGGGAACGAAAGACATCCGAGAGCTGAAAAGCTTAGTCACAAAAGCTTATAGACAACGTCGCGAAGTAGGAAGGCAGGTGAGTAATGACAGAGCGTCACGATCTGGGACATACTTCGTGACTGGTTGCCTGCTGTTCACTGGCTAAAAAAAAAAAAAGTTGCAAGCAACCGACATTTCCTTTGAAAACAACATCAGCAGTAACAGCAACAACAGAAGAGTGGTTTCTAAATGAGATGGCAGTCGTCCTGATACTGAAAATCAATGGACGATCAAACTACGATAAAGAACTGTAAGACAAACTTATTTAAATAAGCATACCTACACCCACACTGGGTCGCTCCCGTAGTGTTTCTATCTCTCTCACGTACGCATATACACATGTACACACACACACACACACACGCCTGTGCACACACTCACGCACGCACTTCTCCAACACATCTTTGTGCACGAAAACTTCATTTCTACGTCATACCAAATGCACTTGATGAGCATCACTAACAGCGTGACGGCGCGATTACCCGCTGACAGCCACGACATTTACGATAACTGCTGCGGTCTCACTCTCCCATGCCATTTTATGTCGTGTGGTGCAGGTTCATCGCTGCACAGGAAGCAATTGCACGCTGGAAGAGCAGGCAACAACTCTGCTCTGACAGTCTGCGGCACGTTCTCAGTTTACACGTGTAAACAAATGGAGTCAGGGTTAGGAGAAAGAAAAAGTGATCGGCAGGCTTCGCCACCTCTATCTCTCTCTCGCTATGTGAGTGCGTGCGTGCGTGTGTGTGAGAGACAGAGAGAGAAATTGTGGGGCTGCATGCGGGTGTTCGTCCGAGGGTGTGTGCGTGAGTCAGAGAGAGTGCGTGTGCGTGTGCGTGTGCGTGCGTGTGCGTGTGCGTGTGCGTGCGTGTGTGTGTGTAAAGAATTTGGTGTTATCATGCATGCGCACATATACATGGAGTGGACAGAAGTCAAATATTGGAAGGAGTGGAAGGCTGCCTATAGAAAACGCCCGCAGCCCTGGGTTTAACAACCGCTCTATTTATGGCAAAACACACAAAGGAAAGAGCAAATAAAAAGCACGAACTTCAGCTTTTAAGGTTGCGGCAAATGTGTCCCTTGCATTCTAAATACGCCGTCTGCCAGCTGACGAAGAAGGCAGATGTTATGAACACCTCATCTTTTCTCACCACTCCCTCATGTGCAACAACTTATAGGCATTCTAGAGCACAGCTTTCAGTAGGTTCACTTTTGTTGCCATTTATGAAATCCCTCATGGTGTGTCATCTGTGTATTGACATGTACTGTTTCTTTTCGTTTAATAGGCACTTTTTTGTTTTTGCAGAAATTGCCTTTCTGAAAATTAATCCAACGTATCAATGACAATGAACTGTACCTAATCGACTGTACTTTGCTTTCAGCTTCGGCTCCAAATCAGACACGCCATTAAGCTTTCAAAAGTCTTACACCTGAAACCAAGCTGTATGCAAATTACGTCAAACTCCTATTGCGGTTATTATCCCCTGCGGTTTTTAAAATATTATATTATTTATTATTCAGTCTCTACGTGCACTGCTTATCGAAACAGGTGCGAAACTCATGAACAAAATGTTTCCCTTGCAGATATCGAAATAACCCTATGCACTAGAGTCTGCCTGAGGATAATATACATTGTACGTCACTATGATAATATCCGTTTCGTTGTCCTGTAAGGAACTTATTGTTAGCAGACCATTGTTGCATCACAGACTGGTTAACTGTGCCTTTACGTTACGCTCGAAGATAGTCGAATCGGTAGTGGGTTCAAATCTTTAATCCAGCATAGGTGTGTGACACCTGTTTCACAGGACAAGCCGTTCAGCGGCGAATCCCACAAGCAGTTCTGGAAGGGGCCACGAGGTGTGATCGGATATGGGGAAGATCTATATTAAGCTGAATACAAATCTTCGAGCAAATTTTTGTTCTATTACCATTGATGAATCCATGATCTGAGGGACTAGTTCTATATAGTTTAAGCAGGTCAGTACTTGCTAAGTAATCAACCAACAATGGTACTAACAAAACATAAAAGGGGGCAGGGGGGGTCCATCTTTCTACCTCCAGGTCCACCACTAGTCGAGACTTCTGCCAATATTTGCTTAATCAGCAAGCCAAGCACAAGGCCGCCACAAAAAAGTCATGGCAAACACAATGGCATCATTTTGTTATCGTTTTTTGACCTCAGAGCTTCGACCGTCTAAATCCTTGTTACATGGCAACTGACGAAGTATACACGACTGCTTGACATATTGAGAAGTCTTTTTTTTTCTTTTCCTTGATCTTTTTCTTGTCTTAGTAATTAGATATCTAGGGCTCTTTGTCTCCGACCGATCAGAGTCGACGCATGTTGTTATCTCACAGATAATTTTTTTGGTGTCCTAAATATAAACCAAGAACATCATGTGCCCATTTAAATACATGGTCATTTTTTTCTTCAACTCAGAAGCTTCTTCAAGTGCCTTTCGTAGGGAAAACAAAAACGCGTGTATAAACATTTCAAAACAACTATTAATCTCTCCCAACAGTACATCACTTAAACAGGAATAATGTTCATAAAGAGATTTGATTGACAAACGCTTGTACGAACGCACACATAGCTACACCAAATAGAGAGCCATGAGAGGTGGAGTCGTACATTTACCCTCATCACAGGTTTGTACTTACTCAGAAACAGTCCACACAGTGCTGTCATGAGGAACTGAAGAGTGAAAGTCCCGGGTAGAGCCATTGTCTCTGCAGGGGTGTATGTTTATCCTCGTCAGCTATGCTGACACAGTATTTCCTTGCCAGAGACACTGGAGCAGACAGAACACAAATTAACCTTGTCGTTATGTCCGTGCAGACTACAACTCAAGTTTTGGAGCAGACAGAAATACATTTCCGAGATGTCGGGCAACTTCTTTGTGGCTTACCTGTGGCAACTTTCAAATCGGGAGCGACATGTCTGCACTCTAAATGAGTTGTAACAGGTATTGACAGTTTGGCTTAACTGCGATGCGCGCGCCTCGCAACGGAAATGACGCAGGTCCTGAACTTTTACATGAAAGTTCGCTTCACAGTAAGGACTCCGCGACAGCACGCAATTTTCACATCCAGGGAGCACCGGATATTTTTTGTGTGGGTCTTTTATATAGTTTTGTCAGACCGCAGTAGTTGCGAACCCGTATATCAGGCTGGCAAGAGCTCAAGGCCACTTAGGAAATGACGGCCCAGTTTTTGTTCGCGTCCCAGCGAATTAAAACAGCCTGGGAGACATGCGAACGGCAGAGTGCTCGCTTGCTCCCCTTGACAGCGACGAGGACAACAGCCCTTGAGGAAGATCGCGTGAAAATGATGTCTCGTTCTGTCCCATCTGAGCTGCGCAGACATTCCTGAGTTAAAAGCAGGAGAGGGATTGACTAAGCCAAATGAAAACACCGGTAAGCAGTCGTGTGTACAGGTATACAACTGCTAAAACTGGTCCAAACGGAGCTCCCACAATAAATACATTCCCAGTAAAGGAACTAGTCCAACCGGCTGCATCCAAAACAACAACAACAACAACAATAATTTATTTCGTCAAAACTTGATCAATTTTTATGCAGCCATATTCCGCTCACCGCTGAGAAATTTCCAGTGTGGATATGAGTTGGGGTTGAGGAACTCTCTTCGAAATTGGAGGAGGTTTTTCTTGTAGAAGATTGGATTCATTTGTTCACCAAGATTGTTTCGATTCGATTCACTCAATCTTTACCAGTCAATATATTCCTCTTTCGATCCTCCCCAGCATGCAAGAGTATCGGCCGACTCAGCCTTTGCATGTTCGGTTATTCCTTCTGTTTTTGAGTGTTCTTTTGGCATTCTGAGTTCCTATTTAGACAAGCACAGACATTTGAAGTCTATCTAATCTGCACAAAACAGTACAATAGAAAACCAGTTTAACTACCTGAGGACACTTACAGTTAATAAAATAAAATAAAATGGCAAAATAGGCTGTTAAGACGCGATATGTCTTGCAATGTCCCGTCACTTTGCACAGCTACTGACTACCAGCGGCAAATACCCTCTCCACTCTTTTAAGCTACCAGATAAAAAAAAAACAACGAACCAAACCAAATAAAATCGCAAAACCGGTTTGTTTAGATAGAAGAAAATGATGTATAGATTACCTTGCGTTGCTTTCTGTGTAGGAAAATCACTAATTTGGGCAGTAAACAGTGGGTGGGTGGGGGGAGTCCCACGGGTCACTGTGGATGCCTAGTCACGGAGAGGAAAGTGCTTTCTTCGCGACATGGCCGTTATCGCGGCAACTCATCAAACAATCGTAAAATTAATGTCTCAATGAAATACGATCAGTTTCTAGTGCTGCTGCTCGTGCATGCTTTATGCCCACGACCCCACACTGTGAGTACTTGAGACAATAAGCACAACACAGCACATTACGCTATACATCACGATTTCCAAAACGCTGGTGGGATCAATATAAACTGCTCTAATAATCTTTGTTGACAGGAAGTGTATATGTGTACATATATACGTATGTGTATGCATATGCACGCACACGTGTGTCTATGTTCAATAAGCGTGAGTAAATGAGTGAGCGGGATACAACACACAGAGAAACATGCAGGCAGAAAGATGGACAGACAAGCTGACAGACATGTTGACAAAGAGACAGAACAACAATTGATTGGTTTAACCTCCTTCATTGCTCTAGATGTAGATATATTCTGACAGTTGTAAAAAACTATGGGGAAACCACACCTTGAATCGTTCGGTGTTGATGGTTATTCTCGAAACTTGCAGAAAAAAATTAAATGTGGAAAGTCTTTAATAGAGCTAAACTCAAGCGAGAGTAAACGCTTACATCTAGCCTCCCTAACATTTTCACGATCGCAAAAACTCTTAAAGAGAGAAAAAACATCACAACACAGAAAGCCTATATACAAATGCCGGTGTGGAAAAAAACCCCTAATCCCTTGTCTCTGCGAGGGCTGGTGGCTCCGTTGATATCATTGTCAGCAGTTCAGTTTTCCTCGCCCAGGCGGTCAGCATGGTTCATGGGCATGCGCATGCAGCATGCAGCAAACGCAGGATCCCAAAAGCTTGATGCACATTGCATGACTGGGATCGTGTTTGGCATCAATACGACTGCTGTGCAGCAATGCGGGATGTTCAAACATTTTAAGAACGCGGGCAAAGGTGTTCACAAAATGTAACTTTCCCTTCCAAATATATATATATATATAAAACATAATAGTTAACTGGGCTGAAGGTCGTAAAAATATGTCAAGCCTGTTTGAAGAAGGTTAAAAATATTCTTTATTGAGAATGTAGCTGACTAGACGTGAACAGTTTCCCACAGAGCGCGTGTGGACTAGTCAGCTGGCTTTGATGTTATTACACAACAACAGCCTAAAGGATTTGTGAAGCTGACTTCGCTGCATTTAAATATGAAGAGATTGAGGCTATGCAAATGCAAGCCATTTGTTTTTTTCTGACTTCCGCACCTTTGCACTAAAGGCTAACCTCCAGCCAATCAGGTTTCGAGCTGTAGAAAACATCGCGGTCAGCTTCGCATAGCGCGACCAACGAATGCCTGATCCCCGTTCAGCAACTTATAAACTTCGGCGAACTTAGCTGACACTTCAGTTGATTAGAATGCGAAAAGCCTGGCGAAAAGAGTTCAGCTCCTAATGTGTTTTGAAATCAATCAGAGTCAATAATTAATCAGCAACAACAGCCGGGTACCTGATAGCGCAAACACAACATTTTGCACGCGCGAAAAACATTGTGTGAGTACTACAGAAATTTTTTTTAGCAACATTCATTTTTTACCCACCCATTCATTTGAAAAAAAGGTCAAATAAGATTATACATTATATATATAAAGAACGTCATCATGAATAGCTATACTCTTGTTGCCTCTGTATTTCTGCAAGCCCTTCTGTCTTTGATTCCTGTTCTAAGCCGCGATACTGTATTCGTATAATACCCATATTTTGACGGGGTGGCCTGATTTTCAACTAAACGTAAACTAGGCGTACGCTGGCGGGTGATGTGATGTAAAGATTTTCAATGATCCTAATCACTGCGGATCCTAATCACCGCGGATCACACGGCTCTATCGCCCTGTATGACCTGCTCAGACCAGGCCTACATAAGGCAAGGCGTTCCACCCACGTAAAGAAGTAAACCAGACACGTATTTAGTCATTTTAAAACGTATAATCAGGGGTAAGTAAAACATGAGTGAAATAGAATAAGAACGGACTGCCATCA
This sequence comes from Lanistes nyassanus, assembly GCA_004794575.1. Classification (NCBI taxonomy): domain Eukaryota; kingdom Metazoa; phylum Mollusca; class Gastropoda; order Architaenioglossa; family Ampullariidae; genus Lanistes; species Lanistes nyassanus. The sequence continues at coordinate 607,258 of SMGT01010948.1, read as the reverse complement.
GTTTTACCCACAACTACGTATTTCCTTTCATCCAACTTGAATGACAAACGTCTTATTACAGATAACCGCACAAATGCCAGGAAGTAAGATTAACACATTCAAAAATATTTTGGAACAATCAGTACCACATTCCTACGCAAATGATGAAATCCTCTTCAAGCTACATGCGCACTGGCATTGTCAAAAAACCCGAAGAGATTAGGATTATGAAAACCTTTGTCTTATCAAAGTCCCAGTAACTGCAGAGAACTTTAAAAAAAACGGCATTGCTAGCCGAGTACAAGACGGTCAGTAAACATTGATTTCCGTTATCCCTTTTACAGTTCTGGAGCTGACACAGAACAAGACTACAGTCTGACATCCGGGTGTGGGACCAAGGTCACCACGATCCTGTTCCACAGAAGCACTTAGCAACGTTCCCATCGGGCAACGCTCAAAATGGCTGCTGACTCTTTATCGATCCGGGTATGGGACCTATGTTACCGTGCCTGTATTTCGCAAAACCGCTGGGCAACGCTCCCATTAGGCACCATTCAAAATGGCTGCTGACGCCCTATCGATCTTGGTTCTGGTGTTCCTTCCACTGTCCCTTTTGCCAGGTAAGTTAGTTGTGCAAGAGCTGGGCTTTACATTTTTGTTCGCTTAGAATAAATGTTAGTGATTTCACGGCAGGTGAAAAGAGCTCTGGTTACGGGGTTAGCACGGTTTTGCCACTGACGTAGCTTGTCTCAATCCTCTGATTTCGAGCTGCAGCTATTGCGATACAGTAGTCTATCGACTGTTCTTGGTAAGTTCAGTTATGCCGGTCTAACACGGTTCGACAACGGGGTATGCAAACAGCGATAAAGAAGTAATCCAACTTTTTGCAACAAGATGCTAATCCCTTTGCTTCAAAGCGGGACCACATCCGAGATGCAGGCACTGGTTTACATTACAGAGCTGCTGAGGAAAAGTTGGGGAAAATATCCTGCTAGCAGTTCATGAAATCTTTGCTAGCGACGGCTTCATTTTATTATTATTCATTAGACGTGGTTGAAACGTGTGTGACCAGCATTAATTCACCATTTACACCTTTTCCAAAAGAAGCTCTACAGATTTGAGGTAGGTAGGTTGTTTTGTTTTTGTTTTTTTTTAAAAAAAGAGGTTTACTCTGAGTACATGCTTTGTTGTTAAATTTTGTGAGACTATAATGGAAGCAATGAATAGTTTGCTTTTGCCATTATGGTATGCATACATTTTTGTATTGCATATTTATTCTCTTTCTCTCTTTGCTCTCTCTGTCACACACATACTGACACACAGACACACACATATACACTCTCACATACACACACACACTCTCTCTCTCTCTCTCTCACAGGATTAGGGTTTTTGCTTTTATTGGCTTACATGTATTAACTATGCAGTAAAGACAAGAAGATGATACGTGAAGAGTAGTGCATACACAAACATCGTGCTTTACCAGCATCTCAGATAATCTGTATTCTGTAGTACGTAGTCTGTAAGGAGCGTGAGTATGCTCATCTGGCACCGAACAATCCATTTGTCTGGAATTTCCATTTTATCAATTGATTTGTGTGCTCCCTGACAGAGGTGAAAGGTGACTTGTGCTACAGAAGAAGCGAGCTGATCGACAGAACCATTTATTGCAGATACGGGTGCTGCGGAAGTGACGAATCGTATTGCTGTGATGTGAAGTGAGTGGGAGTTTGCACTTTATTTTTAGAGCTTACTTTAGAATAGTCTCTCCATTTATGTGTACGCCACCAGCGTACAGTGCTGTTTGATCTTTACAGGGACGTGTGCAAAGCGTGACGAAAATGCTAATTTTAGAGTAACTACATGAAGAAATATCCGTCAATAAACTGAGTATATAACAAAACTGAACAAGAAAGAAAATAAAATTCTCGTGGTATGCAGACCCTTCTTTTCCCCCTCCCCCCTAAAAAAAGAAAAGAGAGAGACACGATTTAAAGAAAAACTCGTAGAGTTACCTTCTGTAGTTGCTGGGAAAACTGCTAAGAACTCCAACCCTCGACCCTATGACAACAGAAAGTTATAACGCTTGTCTATGCACTGAAAATCTACTCTCCGAGTAGAGCTACCCCTCGTCTGTAACAACAAAAATCTTCTGTCCTACACGGCAAGAAGATCAGCGAGTTTCCTGTAGGAAAAGACAACTTTGCTATGAAAAGATTGAAGCCTTCCGACGTCTGCAACAGCATTTGTTCTAAGGGTTTATGTCAACAGCTCAACTATGGTGCTGCAACAACAACAACAACAACAACAGCAGCAGCAGCTACAATTTCGGCTTGACCCCACCACAGCTTCATTTATGTTTTATATCAAAGACTCGGGAATAATTTTCAGCTTCAGGGATAAGGGGTCAAAGCCCTGTTGGATTGAAAGATACGTCGAGGTTTTGCATCTAAGTCCAGAAACGTTGCGTGATATTGGATTTCTTAATCCGCTGCAGATCGCCCTTTGATTTATGGGGTATTTAAGATGAGATATATTTAAAGTTAGATCAATGTTACCTCAACGGGAGAGTGACAGTAACGCCCCCAGCTGATTATTACTTATTGTTCGCAGAAAAGTTTTACAGATTTTTAATTGTCTTTTTGTGTGCAGCGTGGGCGCTATTGTTGGTGGGGTCATCGGAGGACTGGCTTTCATCGCTCTCGTCGTCACCTTGGCTTGCTGTTTGGCCAAAAAGCAAGGCTACCATGGCAGAGTTGTCACTGTCCCACCCATGTCGGGCTCCAGCAATGTGACAGTCATTCAAAGCATGCAAAGCATGCAGAGTAAGTACTATGACGTCACAAAATAACGGTGTTTTTGAAAGCTGCTAGGAAATGTGCGAAGGAAAAGGCGGGCCAGAGAGAGAAGGAAAGAAAGAAAGAAGGAACTAAAGAGAAAGAAAGAAATTAAAAGCAATAAAAAAGAGAGAAAGAATAAAAAGAAGCACAGAAAGAACTAAAGGACAAAAGAGAGAGAGAGACAAGAGATTTAGTGAGAAAGAAAGAAAGGAAAAAAGAAAGGATAGACAGAAGGAAAAACTGAACGAAGGAAGAAGGAAAATGTCACACAGAATGTAATGCCTTAATTGCGGTGTTTTTCTTCTTGTCCGTGCCACAGCAACAGGAACATCAGGCGTGCCGAACTACCCAGGCATGTACATGTACAGTCCACCAGCAGGCAGCTCCCTCCCCCCACCTCCGCCCTACTCCCTCCATGGTGGTCACAACCAGGGGCTTGCCGCCCCTATCCTGCCAGCCTATGCTTTCCAGAACCCCTACAACACAGGGGCCACGACGCCGGCTTTTCCTTAGGAGTCTGGTCGCACGATCTGGGTTCGATCCCTGTCCAGCCTCTAACCAGTGAAACAGTCGACAAGTTTCTCTTCACGTAAAGTCCCCTTTTTTGATCGGGTGAACCTTTAAAAATTATTATCGTATTCTGTTGTACACAAAACACACGTTCGTGAGGACCTACAAAAGCTGAAAGCTGATCCCCCTTACGTAAAAAAAAAAGCTGATACGTAGCAAGACAGCTCTTCGCCTAAAATGATCCTCTGGTTCCTATTCATTTTAAAGTGATCGCGAGGATTGCCAATCTTCACAAATTAGTTTCTTCTCCGGAAGGTTCTTGCTAGTTAAGAGCCTCCTTAAGAAAACCTTATCTTTTACTTAGCTAAATACTGACGCTCATCGCAGACCGTTGTACCAGGGCATCGGAATGAGATCAGAGTCCAGTTGTAGTACCATTAATTTCGTTTTTTCAGTTCTTTCACAATCAAGGCGTCAGGATGATGTGTTACTTGTGATCGAAGTCAGCAACATAACTGAACTGTGGTTTTGTCACTTCTTTTCTTTCGCTGTTCTTGATAGTAGGCCTAATCGACGTTGCAAATTACACAACGTCAGTAATCTTTGGTAACAAGAGGTTAATTTTCGAGGGTTGGTGTTATTAAAAAAACAGAATCATGGGTCTTTCAATCAGCTGTTGCATGTTTGAAATTAATCATCTGTAAATTACACTCGGTGAATAGTCTGTAGAATTACACTTCATCGAGTGTCTTTAGATGCTGATGTAACTCACGAGTCTTCCGTCCATTATTGTTGCATGATTGAAATGTGATTACAATATATGAAATCAGAACATAGAATTACTTTTTTACAGTTCCCTCCTGTATCCGCGTTAATTTTTGTGTAGCTGCTAACATGTGCGTGTGTGTGTGTGTGTGTGTGCGTGCTCGCACGTGGGTGGGAGGGTACGTTCGCGTGCTTCTGTATGAGAGAGAGAGAGAGAGATGAAGAGATAAAAGGAAGTGCTAGCGATCCTCTTTCAAACCTTCTTAGAAAAACAAATTGTTCCGCTGTCATTCAGTTGGTAGATGCAGGCGCCCAGAAGTTCCAGGAGCTCTGTGGTGTAAACACTGACCCATTAACCCAGCGGACAGGTGGGATGCGAGCTGTTGTTCCCACCCCACTCCCCTCCATCAAGGCGACACAGTTTTCCAACTACGGGCAACTCCACCTGTTTCGCGTCAATCTGCAGTCCCGTCCCACTATCATCTGCTTTTCTTCTTTTGTGATCTGAAGGCATACGGGACTGCCAGACGATCGTCTTTCTCGTTCAGTCTCCCCCACAGCCAGTTAATGCCTCAGATCCCCTTATTACCCCCTTAACCCCCCCCTCCCCAAACCCAGTTGTACAGGTCAGGAAAGATGTGACGGCAAGTGATCTAACCGAGTTGTCAACGTTTAACACCGAAGCCCGAGGAAGATAACATGAGGGGC